>OZ037744.1:24529980-24534980 GCA_964035475.1 Salix caprea
AGAGCAATAAGTGTCATTGGAGCTCTAGCAGAGGGAGACACTACTAGGTCCCAGCTGGCCCCCCCCCTCTAAAACCTTCAAAAAAAATAATTTGAGTCTGAAATTTTGCACAGAGGTTTGGAAATATCCAATCTAACTGTAATATTTGTTTCAGAATTTTTAAAAATCGGGAAGTATTTATTTATATTTTCCAACCATTAAAAATCCAGAAATTCATAAAAAATAGGAACCAGCTCGGAATGACCCCAAATTTTGTGGGAAGACTCACAAAAATATGATGGATTTTACTGGACTGATAACGTGTATAAATCTTTCCATTATCATAAAAAAATGCGGGAAAAACAGCAGCTCGCCTGCTGCGCGGGGGGCATCGGGCTGGCACCAGCCCCGCCTAGCCTCTATCGCGCGGGGGGCTGGCACGCCTGGCCCGGGCGGGGGGCTGGCACGCCTGCCCGCGCGGGGGGCTGGCACGCCTGCTCCGCGCGGGGGGCTGGCACGCCTGCCCGCGCGGGGGGCTGGCACGCCTGCTCCGCGCGGGGGGCTGGCACGCCTGGCCCGCGAGGGGGGCTGGCACGCCTGTCCCGCGAGGGGGGCTGGCACGCCTGTCCCGCGAGGGGGGCTGGCACGCCTGAACGCACGGGGGGCTGGCACGCCTGAACGCAAGGGGGGCTGGCACGCATGCCCGCGCGGGGGGCTGGCACGCCTGGCCCGCGAGGGGGGCTGGCACGCCTGGCCCGCGCGGGTGGCTGGCACGCCTGGCCCGCGCGGGGGGCGGGGGGCTGGCACGCCTGGCCCGCGCGGGGGGCTGGCACGCCTGCCCGCGCGGGGGGCTGGCACGCCTGCCCGCGCGGGGGGCTGGCACGCCTGCCCGCGCGGGGGGCTGGCACGCCTGGCCCGCGCGGGGGGCTGGCACGCCTGGCCCGCGCGGGGGGCTGGCACGCCTTGCGCGCGCGGGGGGCTGGCACGCCTGGCCCGCGCGGTGGGCTGGCACGCCTGGCCTCGCGCGGGAGCTCGCCCCTGCTGCCCAAGGCCTTTCCCGCGCGGGGGCTGGCAGGGATGTCCGGCGAGCTCGCCCCAGCGGCCACAGGCCTGGTCCTCGTGGAGACACTACTAGTTCCCAGCTGGCCCCCCCCCTCTAAAACCTTCAAAAAAAATTATTTGAAGCTGAAATTTGTCACAGAGGCTTGGAAAAATCCAATCTAACTGTAATATTTTTTCCCGAATTTTTAAAAATCGGGAATTATTTATTTTTATTTTCCTCCCATTAAAAATCCCGAAATTCATATAAAATAGGAACCGGCTCGCAATGACCCCAAATTTTGTGGGAAGGCGCACAAAAATATGTTGGATTTTACTGGTCTGATAGGGTTTGGAAAGCTTCCCGTTATCATGGCGACATGCGGGAACCACAGCAGCTCGCCTACCGCTCGGGGGGCGTCGGGCTGGCACCACGGACTGTCCCCTGGGCTGCCATGGCCGCGCGCGGGCGCCTGCCCCAGCCTCCAGGCGCGCGCCCCAGGCCTGTCCCGCGCGGGCGCTCGCCCCAGCCTCCAGGCGCGGGGGGCTGGCACGCCTGTCCCGCGAGGGGGGCTGGCACGCCTGAACGCGCGGGGGGCTGGCACGCCTGGCCCGCGCGGGGGGCTGGCACGCCTGCCCGCGCGGGGGGCTTTCACGCCTGGCCCGCGAGGGGGGCTGGCACGCCTTGCCCGCGAGGGGGGCTGGCACGCCTTGCGCGCGCGGGGGGCTGGCACGCCTGGCCCGCGCGGGGGGCTGGCACGCCAGGACCGCGCGGCGGGCTGGCACGCCTGGCCTCGCGCGGGAGCTCGCCCCTGCTGCCCAAGGCCTTTCCCGCGCGGGGGGCTGGCATGGCCTCGCGCGGGATCTCGCCCGTGCTGCCCCAGGCCTGTCCCGCGCGGGAGGGGGGCTGGCAGGGCCCCGCGCGCCAGGCAGCTCGCCCCAGCCTCCAGGCGGGCGCCCCAGGCCTGTCCCGCGCGGGCGGGGGGCTGCCATGGCCGCGCGCGGGCGCTCGCCCCAGACTCCAGGCGCGCGCCCCAGGCCTGTCCCGCGCGGGCGGGGGGCTGGCAGGGCCCCGCGCGCGCGCGCCCAAGCGCCCAAGGGCCAAGGGCCAAGTGCCCTAGGGCCCAGGGCCCCAGGCCCTCAGGCCCCAGTGCCCCAGTGCCCCAGTGCCCAGGGCGCGGGCGCGGCGCGCGCTGCGCGCGTGCGTGTTTCGTCTTTGATAGTCGGGTCTTCGATACCGGGCCATCCACTCCCCCCACTTATTTCCCCATGAACAGCAGCCCCACACCCCTGGCAGGCCCGTGGGCACCTGCCACCTGGCCCGCCCCAAGACCAGGTAGGGGGCACCCCCCTAAAGAGCAATAAGTGTCATTGGAGCTCTAGCAGAGGGAGACACTACTAGGTCCCAGCTGGCCCCCCCCCTCTAAAACCTTCAAAAAAAATTATTTGAAGCTGAAATTTGGCACAGAGGCTTGGAAAAATCCAATCTAACTGTAATAGCCGGGACGACCCCCATGCTAACGGGCGCGCTGGGGCTGCCAGCACCTTGGCGCGAGCTTGGCAAATGAATGCCAGGCACACCCCTCGGAGAGGCAGCCCCAGCGAGCCCGACAGCCTGTGGGCATCACGGAGCAGTGGACGAAAACGGGACAGATGCACACCAGGGGTGCCTCAGCTCGGAAACCGCAGGCCAGGACTCGGCAGCGGGCACTTCACGCCATGAGGTCAGGGATCGCGGGGAGGGCCGACGCAGGGGCGCGAGCCCGGCAATTTAATGCCACGCCCACGCCGGCTACAGCCCAGCCGCGATCCACGACGATGGCGCTCCACGTCCGGCACGTCAGCCGGGCCTCCAGCTTGCAAGCTCAAGCAGCTGCCACTGCGGCCGGGACGCCAGCCACGATGTGGGGCGCGCTGGGGCTGCCGCACCTCAGCACGAGCTCGGCAAATGAATGCCACGCCCTCGCCTCGGAGAAGCAGCCCCAGCGGGCCCGACAGCCTGGCAGGCGGCCCGGAGGCGGTGGCCGGAAACGGGTCTTCGCCGGCCGGAAACGGGTCTCCGCTGGCCGGAAAACGGGTCATCGATAACAGCAACACATCGGGCCACGTGCCCCAGCACGCCCGGCAACTTTTCGGGCGTCCCGGCGACGGTGGCCGGAGTCGGGTCTTCGCCGGCCGGAAATCGGGTCTTCGCCGGCCAGAAATCGGGTCTTCGATACAGGGGCTACATATCGGGCCATCCACTCCCCCCACTTATTTCCCCATGCACAGCAGCCCCACACCCCTGGCAGGCCCGTGGGCACCTGCCACCTGGCCCGCCCCAAGACCAGGTAGGGGGCACCCCCCTAAAGAGCAATAAGTGTCATTGGAGCTCTAGCAGAGGGAGACACTACTAGGTCCCAGCTGGCCCCCCCCCTCTAAAACCTTCAAAAAAAATAATTTGAGTCTGAAATTTTGCACAGAGGTTTGGAAATATCCAATCTAACTGTAATATTTGTTTCAGAATTTTTAAAAATCGGGAAGTATTTATTTATATTTTCCAACCATTAAAAATCCAGAAATTCATAAAAAATAGGAACCAGCTCGGAATGACCCCAAATTTTGTGGGAAGACTCACAAAAATATGATGGATTTTACTGGACTGATAACGTGTATAAATCTTTCCATTATCATAAAAAAATGCGGGAAAAACAGCAGCTCGCCTGCTGCGCGGGGGGCATCGGGCTGGCACCAGCCCCGCCTAGCCTCTATCGCGCGGGGGGCTGGCACGCCTGGCCCGGGCGGGGGGCTGGCACGCCTGCCCGCGCGGGGGGCTGGCACGCCTGCTCCGCGCGGGGGGCTGGCACGCCTGCCCGCGCGGGGGGCTGGCACGCCTGCTCCGCGCGGGGGGCTGGCACGCCTGGCCCGCGAGGGGGGCTGGCACGCCTGTCCCGCGAGGGGGGCTGGCACGCCTGAACGCACGGGGGGCTGGCACGCCTGAACGCATGGGGGGCTGGCACGCATGCCCGCGCGGGGGGCTGGCACGCCTGGCCCGCGAGGGGGGCTGGCACGCCTGGCCCGCGCGGGGGGCTGGCACGCCTGGCCCGCGCGGGGGGCTGGCACGCCTGGCCCGCGAGGGGGGCTGGCACGCCTGGCCCGCGCGGGGGGCTGGCACGCCTGGCCCGCGCGGGGGGCTGGCACGCCTGCCCGCGCGGGGGGCGGGGGGCTGGCACGCCTGGCCCGCGCGGGGGGCTGGCACGCCTGCCCGCGCGGGGGGCTGGCACGCCTGGCCCGCGCGGTGGGCTGGTACGCCTGGCCTCGCGCGGGAGCTCGCCCCTGCTGCCCAAGGCCTTTCCCGCGCGGGGGCTGGCAGGGATGTCCGGCGAGCTCGCCCCAGCGGCCACAGGCCTGGTCCTCGTGGAGACACTACTAGTTCCCAGCTGCCCCCCCCCCTCTAAAACCTTCAAAAAAAATTATTTGAAGCTGAAATTTGTCACAGAGGCTTGGAAAATCCAATCTAACTGTAATATTTTTTCCCGAATTTTTAAAAATCGGGAATTATTTATTTTTATTTTCCTCCCATTAAAAATCCCGAAATTCATATAAAATAGGAACCGGCTCGGAATGAGCCCAAATTTTGTGGGAAGGCGCACAAAAATATGTTGGATTTTACTGGTCTGATAGGGTTTGGAAAGCTTCCCGTTATCATGGCGACATGCGGGAACCACAGCAGCTCGCCTACCGCTCGGGGGGCGTCGGGCTGGCACCACGGACTGTCCCCTGGGCTGCCATGGCCGCGCGCGGGCGCCTGCCCCAGCCTCCAGGCGCGCGCCCCAGGCCTGTCCCGCGCGGGCGCTCGCCCCAGCCTCCAGGCGCGGGGGGCTGGCACGCCTGTCCCGCGAGGGGGGCTGGCACGCCTGAACGCGCGGGGGGCTGGCACGCCTGGCCCACGCGGGGGGCTGGCACGCCTGGCCCGCGAGGGGGGCTGGCACGCCTTGCCCGCG
>OZ037744.1:24554980-24557480 GCA_964035475.1 Salix caprea
GCCCCAGCGAGCCCGACAGCCTGTGGGCATCACGGAGCAGTGGACGAAAACGGGACAGATGCACACCAGGGGTGCCTCAGCTCGGAAACCGCAGGCCAGGACTCGGCAGCGGGCACTTCACGCCATGAGGTCAGGGATCGCGGGGAGGGCCGACGCAGGGGCGCGAGCCCGGCAATTTAATGCCACGCCCACGCCGGCTACAGCCCAGCCGCGATCCACGACGATGGCGCTCCACGTCCGGCACGTCAGCCGGGCCTCCAGCTTGCAAGCTCAAGCAGCTGCCACTGCGGCCGGGACGCCAGCCACGATGTGGGGCGCGCTGGGGCTGCCGCACCTCAGCACGAGCTCGGCAAATGAATGCCACGCCCTCGCCTCGGAGAAGCAGCCCCAGCGGGCCCGACAGCCTGGCAGGCGGCCCGGAGGCGGTGGCCGGAAACGGGTCTTCGCCGGCCGGAAACGGGTCTCCGCTGGCCGGAAAACGGGTCATCGATAACAGCAACACATCGGGCCACGTGCCCCAGCACGCCCGGCAACTTTTCGGGCGTCCCGGCGACGGTGGCCGGAGTCGGGTCTTCGCCGGCCGGAAATCGGGTCTTCGCCGGCCGGAAATCGGGTCTTCGATACCGGGGCTACATATCGGGCCATCCACTCCCCCCACTTATTTCCCCATGCACAGCAGCCCCACACCCCTGGCAGGCCCGTGGGCACCTGCCACCTGGCCCGCCCCAAGACCAGGTAGGGGGCACCCCCCTAAAGAGCAATAAGTGTCATTGGAGCTCTAGCAGAGGGAGACACTACTAGGTCCCAGCTGGCCCCCCCCCTCTAAAACCTTCAAAAAAATTAATTTGAGTCTGAAATTTTGCACAGAGGTTTGGAAATATCCAATCTAACTGTAATATTTGTTTCAGAATTTTTAAAAATCGGGAAGTATTTATTTATATTTTCCAACCATTAAAAATCCAGAAATTCATAAAAAATAGGAACCAGCTCGGAATGACCCCAAATTTTGTGGGAAGACTCACAAAAATATGATGGATTTTACTGGACTGATAACGTGTATAAATCTTTCCATTATCATAAAAAAATGCGGGAAAAACAGCAGCTCGCCTGCTGCGCGGGGGGCATCGGGCTGGCACCAGCCCCGCCTAGCCTCTATCGCGCGGGGGGCTGGCACGCCTGGCCCGGGCGGGGGGCTGGCACGCCTGGCCCGGGCGGGGGGCTGGCACGCCTGCTCCGCGCGGGGGGCTGGCACGCCTGCTCCGCGCGGGGGGCTGGCACGCCTGCCCGCGCGGGGGGCTGGCACGCCTGGCCCGCGAGGGGGGCTGGCACGCCTGAACGCACGGGGGGCTGGCACGCCTGAACGCATGGGGGGCTGGCACGCATGCCCGCGCGGGGGGCTGGCACGCCTGGCCCGCGAGGGGGGCTGGCACGCCTGGCCCGCGCGGGGGGCTGGCACGCCTGGCCCGCGAGGGGGGCTGGCACGCCTGGCCCGCGCGGGGGGCTGGCACGCCTGGCCGCGCGAGGGGCGGGGGGCTGGCACGCCTGGCCCGCGCGGGGGGCTGGCACGCCTGCCCGCGCGGGGGGCTGGCACGCCTGCCCGCGCGGGGGGCTGGCACGCCTGCCCGCGCGGGGGGCTGGCACGCCTGCCCGCGCGGGGGGCTGGCACGCCTGCCCGCGCGGGGGGCTGGCACGCCTGGCCCGCGCGGGGGGCTGGCACGCCTTGCGCGCGCGGTGGGCTGGCACGCCTGGCCCGCGCGGTGGGCTGGCACGCCTGGCCTCGCGCGGGAGCTCGCCCCTGCTGCCCAAGGCCTTTCCCGCGCGGGGGCTGGCAGGGATGTCCGGCGAGCTCGCCCCAGCGGCCACAGGCCTGGTCCTCGTGGAGACACTACTAGTTCCCAGCTGGCCCCCCCCCTCTAAAACCTTCAAAAAAAATTATTTGAAGCTGAAATTTGTCACAGAGGCTTGGAAAAATCCAATCTAACTGTAATATTTTTTCCCAAATTTTTAAAAATCGGGAATTATTTATTTTTATTTTCGTCCCATTAAAAATCCCGAAATTCATATAAAATAGGAACCGGCTCGGAATGACCCCAAATTTTGTGGGAAGGCGCACAAAAATATGTTGGATTTTACTGGTCTGATAGGGTTTGGAAAGCTTCCCGTTATCATGGCGACATGCGGGAACCACAGCAGCTCGCCTACCGCTCGGGGGGCGTCGGGCTGGCACCACGGACTGTCCCCTGGGCTGCCATGGACCGCGCGGCGGGCTGGCACGCCTGGCCTCGCGCGGGAGCTCGCCCCTGCTGCCCAAGGCCTTTCCCGCGCGGGGGGCTGGCATGGCCTCGCGCGGGATCTCGCCCCTGCTCCCCCAGGCCTGTCCCGCGCGGGTGGGGGGCTGGCAGGGCCCCGCGCGCCAGGCAGCTCGCCCCAGCCTCCAGGCGGGCGCCCCAGGCCTGTCCCGCGCGGGCGGGGGGCTGCCATGGCCGCGCGCGGGCGCTCG
>OZ037744.1:24567480-24569980 GCA_964035475.1 Salix caprea
ATGGATTTTACTGGTCTGATAGGGTGTGGAAAGCTTCCCGTTATCATAAAAAAATGCGGGAAAAACAGCAGCTCGCCTGCTGCGCGGGGGGCATCGGGCTGGCACCAGCCCCGCCTAGCCTCTATCGCGCGGGGGGCTGGCACGCCTGGCCCGGGCGGGGGGCTGGCACGCATGCTCGCGCGGGGGGCTGGCACGCCTGCCCGCGCGGGGGGCTGGCACGCCTGGCCTGCGAGGGGGGCTGGCACGCCTGTCCCGCGAGGGGGGCTGGCACGCCTGAACGCACGGGGGGCTGGCACGCCTGAACGCATGGGGGGCTGGCACGCATGCCCGCGCGGGGGGCTGGCACGCCTGGCCCGCGAGGGGGGCTGGCACGCCTGGCCCGCGCGGGGGGCTGGCACGCCTGGCCCGCGCGGGGGGCTGGCACGCCTGGCCCGCGCGGGGGGCTGGCACGCCTGGCCGCGCGGGGGGCGGGGGGCTGGCATGCCTGGCCCGCGCGGGGGGCTGGCACGCCTGCCCGCGCGGGGGGCTGGCACGCCTGCCCGCGCGGGGGGCTGGCACGCCTGCCCGCGCGGGGGGCTGGCACGCCTGGCCCGCGCGGGGGGCTGGAACGCCTTGCGCGCGCGGGGGGCTGGCACGCCTGGCCCGCGCGGTGGGCTGGCACGCCTAGCCTCGCGCGGGAGCTCGCCCCTGCTGCCCAAGGCCTTTCCCGCGCGGGGGCTGGCAGGGATGTCCGGCGAGCTCGCCCCAGCGGCCACAGGCCTGGTCCTCGTGGAGACACTACTATTTCCCAGCTGCCCCCCCCTCTAAAACCTTCAAAAAAAATTATTTGAAGCTGAAATTTGTCACAGAGGCTTGGAAAAATCCAATCTAACTGTAATATTTTTTCCCGAATTTTTAAAAATCGGGAATTATTTATTTTTATTTTCCTCCCATTAAAAATCCCGAAATTCATATAAAATAGGAACCGGCTCAGAATGACCCCAAATTTTGTGGGAAGGCGCACAAAAATATGTTGGATTTTACTGGTCTGATAGGGTTTGGAAAGCTTCCCGTTATCATGGCGACATGCGGGAACCACAGCAGCTCGCCTACCGCTCGGGGGGCGTCGGGCTGGCACCACGGACTGTCCCCTGGGCTGCCATGGACCGCGCGGCGGGCTGGCACGCCTGGCCTCGCGCGGGAGCTCGCCCCTGCTGCCCAAGGCCTTTCCCGCGCGGGGGGCTGGCATGGCCTCGCGCGGGATCTCGCCCCTGCTCCCCCAGGCCTGTCCCGCGCGGGAGGGGGGCTGGCAGGGCCCCGCGCGCCAGGCAGCTCGCCCCAGCCTCCAGGCGGGCGCCCCAGGCCTGTCCCGCGCGGGCGGGGGGCTGCCATGGCCGCGCGCGGGCGCTCGCCCCAGACTCCAGGCGCGCGCCCCAGGCCTGTCCCGCGCGGGCGGGGGGCTGGCAGGGCCCCCGCGCGCGCGCCCAAGCGCCCAAGGGCCAAGGGCCAAGGGCCAAGTGCCCTAGGGCCCAGGGCCCCAGGCCCTCAGGCCCCAGTGCCCCAGTGCCCAGGGCGCGGGCGCGGCGCGCGCGCGCGCGTGCGTGTTTCGTCTTTGATAGTCGGGTCTTCGATACCGGGGCTACATATCGGGCCATCCACTCCCCCCACTTATTTCCCCATGAACAGCAGCCCCACACCCCTGGCAGGCCCGTGGGCACCTGCCACCTGGCCCGCCCCAAGACCAGGTAGGGGGCACCCCCCTAAAGAGCAATAAGTGTCATTGGAGCTCTAGTAGAGGGAGACACTACTAGGTCCCAGCTGGCCCCCCCCCTCTAAAACCTTCAAAAAAAATTATTTGAAGCTGAAATTTGGCACAGAGGCTTGGAAAAATCCAATCTAACTGTAATATTTTTTCCCGAATTTTTAAAAATCGGGAATTATTTATTTTTATTTTCCTCCCATTAAAAATCCCGAAATTCATAAAAAATAGGAACCGGCTCGGAATGACCCCAAATTTTGTGGGAAGGCGCACAAAAATATGATGGATTTTACTGGTCTGATAGGGTGTGGAAAGCTTCCCGTTATCACGGCGACATGCGGGAACCACAGCAGCTCGCCTGCCGCGCGAGGGGCGTCGGGTTGGCCCCTGGGCTGCCGAATTCCCTGGCACTGCCTTGGCTGCCGAATTTTTCTGCGGGCATCACCGTGCTGCGGACTGACCATGCCTATCGGTCTGCCACTGCCCGCTGTCCTTGACGCAGCACTTCTTGTCAGCACAGATATGGATATGGCTTGTTCAACGCTGTTACAGCAGGCCTCTAGCCCCGCCGTCCAGAGTTAAGTTCATAGGGCAGAGAGTTGAGCGCTGCGTGCGCGGGCTTGATGGCCGCGCGACCCGCAGAGCTGTCGCTGCCGGCCATCCAGAGCAGCGGGGCACTCTATCCCCCATGAACTTGGCGCCTTGAGAAGCAGTCCCAGCCCTGCCCCCCACGATCTGGACACCCATTTCCCCCGCGAAGCC
>OZ037744.1:24577480-24579980 GCA_964035475.1 Salix caprea
AGTGACCGAAAACGGGTCACTATAGAAGGCAGCAACAACACCGGGGGGCCTCAGCTCGGAAGCCGCAGGCCAGGACTCGGCAGCAGGCGCGTCACGCCATGAGGTCAGGGATCGCGGGGAGGGCCGACTCAGGGACGCAAGCCCGGCAATTTAATGCCACGCCCACGCCAGCTACAGCCCTCCACGCGATCCCCGACCATGGCACTCCGCGCCTGGCACGTCAGCCAGGCCTCCGCATTGCGAGCAGAAGCAGGGGGCACTGCTGCCGGGACGACCCCCATGCTAACGGGCACGCTGGGGCTGCCAGCACCTTGGCGCGAGCTTGGCAAAATGAATGCCAGGCACACCCCTCGGAGAGGCAGCCCCAGCGAGCCCGACAGCCTGTGGGCATCACGGAGCAGTGGACGAAAACGGGACAGATGCACACCAGGGGTGCCTCAGCTCGGAAACCGCAGGCCAGGACTCGGCAGCGGGCACTTCACGCCATGAGGTCAGGGATCGCGGGGAGGGCCGACGCAGGGGCGCGAGCCCGGCAATTTAACGCCACGCCCACGCCGGCTACAGCCCAGCCGCGATCCACGACGATGGCGCTCCACGTCCGGCACGTCAGCCGGGCCTCCAGCTTGCAAGCTCAAGCAGCTGCCACTGCGGCCGGGACGCCAGCCACGATGTGGGGCGCGCTGGGGCTGCCGCACCTCAGCACGAGCTCGGCAAATGAATGCCACGCCCTCGCCTCGGTGAAGCAGCCCCAGCGAGCCCGACAGCCTGGCAGGCGGCCGGGAGGCGGTGGCCGGAAACGGGTCTTCGCCGGCCGGAAACGGGTCTCCGCTGGCCGGAAAATGGGTCATCGATAACAGCAACACATCGGGCCACGTGCCCCAGCACGCCCGGCAACTTTTCAGGCGTCCCGGCGACGGTGGCCGGAGTCGGGTCTTCGCCGGCCGGAAATCGGGTCTTCGCCGGCCGGAAATCGGGTCTTCGATACCGGGGCTACATATCGGGCCATCCACTCCCCCCACTTATTTCCCCATGCACAGCAGCCCCACACCCCTGGCAGGCCCGTGGGCACCTGCCACCTGGCCCGCCCCAAGACCAGGTAGGGGGCACCCCCCTAAAGAGCAATAAGTGTCATTGGAGCTCTAGCAGAGGGAGACACTACTAGGTCCCAGCTGCCCCCCCCCCCCCTCTAAAACCTTCAAAAAAAATAATTTGAGTCTGAAATTTTGCACAGAGGTTTGGAAATATCCAATCTAACTGTAATATTTGTTTCAGAATTTTTAAAAATCGGGAAGTATTTATTTCTATTTTCCAACCATTAAAAATCCAGAAATTCATAAAAAATAGGAACCAGCTCGGAATGACCCCAAATTTTGTGGGAAGACTCACAAAAATATGATGGATTTTACTGGACTGATAACGTGTATAAATCTTTCCATTATCATAAAAAAATGCGGGAAAAACAGCAGCTCACCTGCTGCGCGGGGGGCATCGGGCTGGCACCAGCCCCGCCTAGCCTCTATCGCGCGGGGGGCTGGCACGCCTGGCCCGGGCGGGGGGCTGGCACGCCTGCCCGCGCGGGGGGCTGGCACGCCTGCCCCGCGCGGGGGGCTGGCACGCCTGCCCGCGCGGGGGGCTGGCACGCCTGCTCCGCGCGGGGGGCTGGCACGCCTGGCCCGCGAGGGGGGCTGGCACGCCTGTCCCGCGAGGGGGGCTGGCACGCCTGAACGCACGGGGGGCTGGCACGCCTGAACGCATGGGGGGCTGGCACGCATGCCCGCGCGGGGGGCTGGCACGCCTGGCCCGCGAGGGGGGCTGGCACGCCTGGCCCGCGCGGGGGGCTGGCACGCCTGGCCCGCGCGGGGGGCTGGCACGCCTGGCCGCGCGGGGGGGGGGGGGGGCTGGCACGCCTGGCCCGCGCGGGGGCCTGGCACGCCTGCCCGCGCGGGGGGCTGGCACGCCTGCCCGCGCGGGGGGCTGGCACGCCTGCATGCGCGGGGGGCTGGCACGCCTGCCCGCGCGGGGGGCTGGCACGCCTGCCCGCGCGGGGGGCTGGCACGCCTGGCCCGCGCGGGGGGCTGGCACGCCTTGCGCGCGCGGGGGGCTGGCACGCCTGGCCTCGCGCGGGAGCTCGCCCCTGCTGCCCAAGGCCTTTCCCGCGCGGGGGCTGGCAGGGATGTCCGGCGAGCTCGCCCCAGCGGCCACAGGCCTGGTCCTCGTGGAGACACTACTAGTTCCCAGCTGGCCCCCCCCCTCTAAAACCTTCAAAAAAAATTATTTGAAGCTGAAATTTGTCACAGAGGCTTGGAAAAATCCAATCTAACTGTAATATTTTTTCCCGAATTTTTAAAAATCGGGAATTATTTATTTTTATTTTCCTCCCATTAAAAATCCCGAAATTCATATAAAATAGGAACCGGCTCGGAATGACCCCAAATTTTGTGGGAAGGCGCACAAAAATATGTTGGATTTTACTGGTCTGATAGGGTTTGGAAAGCTTCCC
>OZ037744.1:24589980-24592480 GCA_964035475.1 Salix caprea
ATCGGGAAGTATTTATTTATATTTTCCAACCATTAAAAATCCAGAAATTCATAAAAAATAGGAACCAGCTCGGAATGACCCCAAATTTTGTGGGAAGACTCACAAAAATATGATGGATTTTACTGGACTGATAACGTGTATAAATCTTTCCATTATCATAAAAAAATGCGGGAAAAACAGCAGCTCGCCTGCTGCGCGGGGGGCATCGGGCTGGCACCAGCCCCGCCTAGCCTCTATCGCGCGGGGGGCTGGCACGCCTGGCCGGGGCGGGGGGCTGGCACGCCTGCCCGTGCGGGGGGCTGGAACGCCTGCTCCGCGCGGGGGGCTGGCACGCCTGGCCCGCGAGGGGGGCTGGCACGCCTGAACGCACGGGGGGCTGGCACGCATGCCCGCGCGGGGGGCTGGCACGCATGCCCGCGCGGGGGGCTGGCACGCCTGGCCCGCGCGGGGGGCAGGCACGCCTGCCCGCGCGGGGGGCGGGGGGCTGGCACGCCTGGCCCGCGCGAGGGGCGGGGGGCTGGCACGCCTGGCCCGCGCGGGGGGCTGGCACGCCTGCCCGCGCGGGGGGCTGGCACGCCTGCCCGCGCGGGGGGCTGGCACGCCTGGCCCGCGCGGGGGGCTGGCACGCCTTGCGCGCGCGGGGGGCTGGCACGCCTGGCCCGCGCGGGAGCTCGCCCCTGCTGCCCAAGGCCTTTCCCGCGCGGGGGCTGGCAGGGATGTCCGGCGAGCTCGCCCCAGCGGCCACAGGCCTGGTCCTCGTGGAGACACTACTAGTTCCCAGCTGGCCCCCCCCCTCTAAAACCTTCAAAAAAAATTATTTGAAGATGAAATTTGTCACAGAGGCTTGGAAAAATCCAATCTAACTGTAATATTTTTTCCCGAATTTTTAAAAATCGGGAATTATTTATTTTAATTTTCCTCCCATTAAAAATCCCGAAATTCATATAAAATAGGAACCGGCTCGGAATGACCCCAAATTTTGTGGGAAGGCGCACAAAAATATGTTGGATTTTACTGGTCTGATAGGGTTTGGAAAGCTTCCCGTTATCATGGCGACATGCGGGAACCACAGCAGCTCGCCTACCGCTCGGGGGGCGTCGGGCTGGCACCACGGACTGTCCCCTGGGCTGCCATGGCCGCGCGCGGGCGCCTGCCCCAGCCTCCAGGCGCGCGCCCCAGGCCTGTCCCGCGCGGGCGCTCGCCCCAGCCTCCAGGCGCGGGGGGCTGGCACGCCTGGCCCGCGAGGGGGGCTGGCACGCCTTGCGCGCGCGGGGGGCTGGCACGCCTGGCCCGCGCGGGGGGCTGGCACGCCAGGACCGCGCGGCGGGCTGGCACGCCTGGCCTCGCGCGGGAGCTCGCCCCTGCTGCCCAAGGCCTTTCCCGCGCGGGGGGCTGGCATGGCCTCGCGCGGGATCTCGCCCCTGCTGCCCCAGGCCTGTCCCGCGCGGGAGGGGGGCTGGCAGGGCCCCGCGCGCCAGGCAGCTCGCCCCAGCCTCCAGGCGGGCGCCCCAGGCCTGTCCCGCGCGGGCGGGGGGCTGCCATGGCCGCGCGCGGGCGCTCGCCCCAGACTCCAGGCGCGCGCCCCAGGCCTGTCCCGCGCGGGCGGGGGGCTGGCAGGGCCCCGCGCGCGCGCGCCCAAGCGCCCAAGGGCCAAGGGCCAAGTGCCCTAGGGCCCAGGGCCCCAGGCCCTCAGGCCCCAGTGCCCCAGTGCCCCAGTGCCCAGGGCGCGGGCGCGGCGCGCGCGCGCGCGTGCGTGTTTCGTCTTTGATAGTCGGGTCTTCGATACCGGGGCTACATATCGGGCCATCCACTCCCCCCACTTATTTCCCCATGAACAGCAGCCCCACACCCCTGGCAGGCCCGTGGGCACCTGCCACCTGGCCCGCCCCAAGACCAGGTAGGGGGCACCCCCTTAAAGAGCAATAAGTGTCATTGGAGCTCTAGCAGAGGGAGACACTACTAGGTCCCAGCTGCCCCCCCCCCCTCTAAAACCTTCAAAAAAAATTATTTGAAGCTGAAATTTGGCACAGAGGCTTGGAAAAATCCATTCTAACTGTAATATTTTTTCCCGAATTTTTAAAAATCAGGAATTATTTATTTTTATTTTTATTTTCCTCCCATTAAAAATCCCGAAATTCATAAAAAATAGGAACCGGCTCGGAATGACCCCAAATTTTGTGGGAAGGCGCACAAAAATATGATGGATTTTACTGGTCTGATAGGGTGTGGAAAGCTTCCCGTTATCACGGCGACATGCGGGAACCACAGCAGCTCGCCTGCCGCGCGGGGGGCGTCGGGCTGGCCCCTGGGCTGCCGAATTCCCTGGCACTGCCTTGGCTGCCGAATTTTTCTGCGGGCATCACCGTGCTGCGGACTGACCATGCCTATCGGTCTGCCACTGCCCGCTGTCCTTGACGCAGCACTTCTTGTCAGCACAGATATGGATATGGCTTGTTCAACGCTGTTACAGCAGGCCTCTAGCCCCGCCGTCCAGAGTTAA
>OZ037744.1:24612480-24617480 GCA_964035475.1 Salix caprea
ACTTGGTCAAATGGCTCTATCTGGAGTAAAATTGACAGGGTCATGGTCAATCCCCTTTGGTCTTCCCTTCACCAATCAGCTCATGTTCATTTTGGAAATCAAGGTGCCTTCTCCGATCATTCCTTTGCTACTGTTCGGATCAATCCTCAAGACAAGGGCCAGCGTAGCTTTAAATTTCTGAATATGTGGTCTTCTCATGTTGATTTCTCATCTACTGTTTCGGAGGGATGGAACATGGAGGTCTCGGGGTCTGCTATGTATTCTTTGTGCAAGAGGCTTAAGTCGCTGAAAAGGCCCCTTAAGCGTCTAAATGAGCAGCATTTCAGTCATATCTCCGAGAGGGTATCTCGTGCTGATGCGGATTTGGATATTATTCAGACGGCTCTTCATGGGGATCCGAATAATCATCAGCTCGCTCTTGAGGAAAAGAGGATCCGGTTGCACCTTCTTAGGCTTAAGTCTGCGGAAAAGCTGTTTTTTGGCCAAAAGCTGAAATGTGATTTCCTGAAGGACAGCGACAGAGGTACTAGCTTCTTTCATGCGATGATGAGTCAGAAGCATAGTCGCAGTTTCATCTCAGCTATTCATAGAGAAGATGGTTCTCTTACTTCATCGGAGAGCGAGGTTGGTGCTGAGTTCGTCCAGTTTTTCCAGAACCTCTACGGGTCCTCTAAGCCCACCTTGCCTCTGGATAATGATGTTGTTCTCCGCGGTCCGTGCCTTCCGAACAGCTCTAGTGAGGTTCTCTTAGCCCCGGTTACTTGTGATATTGTTCGGGAAGCTTTGTTTGGTATTGGGAATGAGAAGGCCCCAGGTCCGGATGGTTACACGGCTCACTTCTTCAAATCTGCTTGGTCGATTGTTGGAGAAGATTTTTGTGGGGCTGTTCAGGATTTTTTTCGGTCTGGGAAGTTGCTTAAGCAGATTAATCATGCTGTCATCTCGCTCATTCCTAAATCTGCTCATGCTGCCTCTCCTGGTGATTTTAGGCCTATCTCCTGCTGCAATGTGATCTATAAGGTCATCTCGAAAATTCTTGCTGATCGTCTAGCTCTTGTCTTGAAGGATATTATTAGTCCCATGCAGAATGCTTTTCTTGGGGGGCGGGCTATGACGGATAATATCAATCTGGTGCAAGAGTTACTCAGATAGTATGGCAGGAAGCGCACTTCTCCGAAAGCCCTCATGAAGATTGATTTTAGAAAGGCTTTTGACTCTGTCCAGTGGCCTTTTCTTCGCGATCTTCTTAAGCTTCTTGGTTTCCCTGCGCAGTTTACTCACTTGGTTATGCAGTGTGTGGAGTCCACTTCCTTCTCCGTAGCGGTGAATGGCAATCTTTATGGCTTCTTCCAGGGTAAGAGTGGTATTCGGCAAGGTGATCCCCTCTCTCCGTATCTCTTCATCACCTGCATGGAGTACTTCTCTCGTATGCTTAAGGGAGTTTCTAGGCATCAGTCCTTTCATTTTCACCCTCGCTGCAAGCCCCATGATATATGCCATCTTGCGTTTGCTGATGATATCCTGCTTCTGGCTAGAGGTGATAAAGCTTCGATCACGGCTCTCCTTCGTCAGTTAGAGGTTTTTGGGCAGGTTTCTGGTTTGGAGATAAACCCTTCCAAATCCTCCATTTATTTTGGTGGGGTTGGTGATGTTTTGAAGCAAGATATTCTGCAGGCCACGAACTTCACTGAAGGATCTTTTCCTTTCAAATACTTGGGGGTCCCTCTCAGCCCTCATAGATTGTTGGTGTCCCAATATTTTCCTCTTATTCACAAACTAGAAGCCACTGTTCAGAGTTGGATGGGCAAGCATCTATCCTTCGCAGGGAGATTGGAGCTTTTGAGATCGGTTCTTCATGGGATGATTCAGTTCTGGCTAAGTATTTTCCCTCTTCCGGATGCTGTTATCAGAGACATTATCCGTATCTGCAGGAATTTTCTTTGGTCAGGAAAGGTAGATAAATCTCACTCTGCTTTGGTTGCTTGGAAGTCTGTTTGCTTGCCTAAGCAGGAAGGTGGGCTGGGGCTCTTTGATATAAAAGCCAGGAATCGCAGTTTCTTGATCAAGCATATTTGGAATATTCATTCGCAAGTGGATTCTTTATGGGTTAAGTGGATTGATCATTATTATCTGTCGGGGCAAACTATCTGGGATGCCCAAGCTTCGAAGACGGCTTCCCCTCTCTGGAAAATCTTGGTCTCTTTGAAAAATCAGCTTATCCAGGATTGTGGAAGTAGTTCATCTGCTACTGATATGTTATCTTCTTGGAATACGGGTGAAGGGACTCTTTCGGCTAAGGCTTATGATCATTTCAGGCCGAAGGGCAGCATTGTGCTTTGGGATAGAGTGGTGTGGGAGCAGTGGTCTTTGCCGAAGCATTGTTTTGTTTTGTGGCTTGCGGTGTTGGGGAAGCTCAGAACTAAAGATCGTCTTCTCTACATGTCAGCAGATTCTAGTTGTGTTCTCTGTAATCAGGATCAGGAATCCCATCGGCATTTGTTCTTCAAGTGCTCTTGGTCTTCTACTTTGTGGAACAATATTGTCCAGTGGCTTCATATTCATCACCGGATGGGCTCCCTGTCTAGTGCTCTTCGGAGGCTTCGCCCGAAAAGGAAGCTTGTGCTCTCCAGGATGCGGAGAGCCTCTCTTGCTATTTCGGTCTACCTTATTTGGGAAGAGAGAAATAAAAGGGTTTTTGACAACTCTTTTTCTTCGGTTGAGAAAGTTTTCAGGAGATTCCAGGTGCTGTTCTTCATGGTGTTCCATTTTCATGATAAAGACCATTTCTCTATCGATGTGGGCTGATTGGGTGTTTCTAGGAGAGTTTTGGCTCTTCTCTTCATGGTTTGACGTCGGCTGAAGATTCCTTTCTTTTTGGTGTTCCTTCAGGTTGGCTTGAGGAGTTTTTTCTGATGTTGCTTGTTTTTTGTGGTTTTTCCTAGCCTCTCCCTATGTAGTTGGGTTGTGGGCAGGTTTTTGGTTTTTGGTTTGTTGGCTTCGGGAGCATGTTCCCTTGTAAGCCTTCTTGTATATTCTTCTTTTTTGTTCCCCGCTGATCTTTTTCAGCTTGTTTCATTCTTTGATCTATAAAATCTTACATTTGATCGAAAAAAGAAAGAGCTCTCAGTCTGTCAATCCTTACTATGTCTGGACCTGGTAAGTTTCCCCGTGTTGAGTCAAATTAAGCCGCAGGCTCCACTCCTGGTGGTGCCCTTCCGTCAATTCCTTTAAGTTTCAGCCTTGCGACCATACTCCCCCCAGAACCCAAAAACTTTGATTTCTCATAAGGTGCTGGCGGAGTCCTAAAAGCAACATCCGCCAATCCCTGGTCGGCATCGTTTATGGTTGAGACTAGGACGGTATCTGATCGTCTTCGAGCCCCCAACTTTCGTTCTTGATTAATGAAAACATCCTTGGCAAATGCTTTCGCAGTTGTTCGTCTTTCATAAATCCAAGAATTTCACATCTGACTAACGCGCGGGGGGCTGGCACGCCTGCCCGCGCGGGGGGCTTTCACGCCTGGCCCGCGAGGGGGGCTGGCACGCCTTGCCCGCGCGGGGGGCTGGCACGCCTGGCCCGCGCGGGGGGCTGGCACGCCTGCCCGCGCGGGGGGCTGGCACGCCTGCTCCGCGCGGGGGGCTGGCACGCCTGGCCCGCGAGGGGGGCTGGCACGCCTGTCCCGCGAGGGGCTGGCACGCCTGAACGCATGGGGGGCTGGCACGCATGCCCGCGCGGGGGGCTGGCACGCCTGGCCCGCGAGGGGGGCTGGCACGCCTGGCCCGCGCGGGGGGCTGGAACGCCTGGCCCGCGCGGGGAGCTGGCACGCCTGCCCGCGCGGGGGGCGGGGGGCTGGCACGCCTGGCCCGCGAGGGGGGCTGGCACGCCTTGCGCGCGCGGGGGGCTGGCACGCCTGGCCCGCGCGGGGGGCTGGCACGCCAGGACCGCGCGGCGGGCTGGCACGCCTGGCCTCGCGCGGGAGCTCGCCCCTGCTGCCCAAGGCCTTTCCCGCGCGGGGGGCTGGCATGGCCTCGCGCGGGATCTCGCCCCTGCTGCCCCAGGCCTGTCCCGCGCGGGAGGGGGGCTGGCAGGGCCCCGCGCGCCAGGCAGCTCGCCCCAGCCTCCAGGCGGGCGCCCCAGGCCTGTCCCGCGCGGGCGGGGGGCTGCCATGGCCGCGCGCGGGCGCTCGCCCCAGACTCCATGCGCGCGCCCCAGGCCTGTCCCGCGCGGGCGGGGGGCTGGCAGGGCCCCGCGCGCGCGCGCCCAAGCGCCCAAGGGCCAAGGGCCAAGTGCCCTAGGGCCCAGGGCCCCAGGCCCTCAGGCCCCAGTGCCCCAGTGCCCCAGTGCCCAGGGCGCGGGCGCGGCGCGCGCGCGCGTGCGTGTTTCGTCTTTGATAGTCGGGTCTTCGATACCGGGGCTACATATCGGGCCATCCACTCCCCCCACTTATTTCCCCATGAACAGCAGCCCCACACCCCTGGCAGGCCCGTGGGCACCTGCCAAGACCAGGTAGGGGGCACCCCCCTAAAGAGCAATAAGTGTCATTGGAGCTCTAGCAGAGGGAGACACTACTAGGTCCCAGCTGGGCCCCCCCTCTAAAACCTTCAAAAAAAATTATTTGAAGCTGAAATTTGGCACAGAGGCTTGGAAAAATCCAATCTAACTGTAATATTTTTTCCCGAATTTTTAAAAATCGGGAATTATTTATTTTTATTTTCCTCCCATTAAAAATCCCGAAATTCATAAAAAATAGGAACCGGCTCGGAATGACCCCAAATTTTGTGGGAAGGCGCACAAAAATATGATGGATTTTACTGGTCTGATAGGGTGTGGAAAGCTTCCCGTTATCACGGCGACATGCGGGAACCACAGCAGCTCGCCTGCCGCGCGGGGGGCGTCGGGCTGGCCCCTGGGCTGCCGAATTCCCTGGCACTGCCTTGGCTGCCGAATTTTTCTGCGGGCATCACCGTGCTGCGGACTGACCATGCCTATCGGTCTGCCAC
>OZ037744.1:24627480-24629980 GCA_964035475.1 Salix caprea
TTCCCAGCTGCCCCCCCACCTCTAAAACCTTCAAAAAAAATTATTTGAAGCTGAAATTTGTCACAGAGGCTTGGAAAAATCCAATCTAACTGTAATATTTTTTCCCGAATTTTTAAAAATCGGGAATTATTTATTTTTATTTTCCTCCCATTAAAAATCCCGAAATTCATATAAAATAGGAACCGGCTCGGAATGACCCCAAATTTTGTGGGAAGGCGCACAAAAATATGTTGGATTTTACTGGTCTGATAGGGTTTGGAAAGCTTCCCGTTATCATGGCGACATGCGGGAACCACAGCAGCTCGCCTACCGCTCGTGGGGCGTCGGGCTGGCACCACGGACTGTGCCCTGGCTGCCATGGCCGCGCGCGGGCGCCTGCCCCAGCCTCCAGGCGCGCGCCCCAGGCCTGTCCCGCGCGGGCGCTCGTCCCAGCCTCCAGGCGCGGGGGGCTGGCACGCCTGGCCCGCGAGGGGGGCTGGCACGCCTTGCGCGCGCGGGGGGCTGGCACGCCTGGCCCGCGCGGGGGGCTGGCACGCCAGGACTGCGCGGCGGGCTGGCACGCCTGGCCTCGCGCGGGAGCTCGCCCCTGCTGCCCAAGGCCTTTCCCGCGCGGGGGGCTGGCACGCCTGGCCTCGCGCGGGAGCTCGCCCCTGCTGCCCAAGGCCTTTCCCGCGCGGGGGGCTGGCATGGCCTCGCGCGGGATCTCGCCCCTGCTGCCCCAGGCCTGTCCCGCGCGGGAGGGGGGCTGGCAGGGCCCCGCGCGCCAGGCAGCTCGCCCCAGCCTCCAGGCGGGCGCCCCAGGCCTGTCCCGCGCGGGCGGGGGGCTGCCATGGCCGCGCGCGGGCGCGCGCCCCAGACTCCAGGCGCGCGCCCCAGCCTCCAGGCGCGGTTGGCTGGCACGCCTGTCCCGCGAGGGGGGCTGGCACGCCTGAACGCGCGGGGGGCTGGCACGCCTGGCCCGCGTGGGGGGCTGGCACGCCTGCCCGCGCGGGGGGCTTTCACGCCTGGCCCGCGAGGGGGGCTGGCACGCCTTGCCCGCGCGGGGGGCTGGCACGCCTGGCCCGCGCGGGGGGCTGGCACGCCTGGCCCGCGCGGGGGGCTGGCACGCCTGCCCGCGCGGGGGGCTGGCACGCCTGCTCCGCGCGGGGGGCTGGCACGCCTGGCCAGCGAGGGGGGCTGGCACGCCTGTCCCGCGAGGGGCTGGCACGCCTGTCCCGCGAGGGGCTGGCACGCCTGAACGCATGGGGGGCTGGCACGCATGCCCGCGCGGGGGGCTGGCACGCCTGGCCGGCGAGGGGGGCTGGCACGCCTGGCCCGCGCGGGGGGCTGGAACGCCTGGCCCGCGCGGGGAGCTGGCACGCCTGCCCGCGCGGGGGGCGGGGGGCTGGCACGCCTGGCCCGCGAGGGGGGCTGGCACGCCTTGCGCGCGCGGGGGGCTGGCACGCCTGGCCCGCGCGGGGGGCTGGCACGCCAGGACCGCGCGGCGGGCTGGCACGCCTGGCCTCGCGCGGGAGCTCGCCCCTGCTGCCCAAGGCCTTTCCCGCGCGGGGGGCTGGCATGGCCTCGCGCGGGATCTCGCCCCTGCTGCCCCAGGCCTGTCCCGCGCGGGAGGGGGGCTGGCAGGGCCCCGCGCGCCAGGCAGCTCGCCCCAGCCTCCAGGCGGGCGCCCCAGGCCTGTCCCGCGCGGGCGGGGGGCTGCCATGGCCGCGCGCGGGCGCTCGCCCCAGACTCCAGGCGCGCGCCCCAGGCCTGTCCCGCGCGGGCGGGGGGCTGGCAGGGCCCCGCGCGCGCGCGCCCAAGGGCCCAAGGGCCAAGGGCCAAGTGCCCTAGGGCCCAGGGCCCCAGGCCCTCAGGCCCCAGTGCCCCAGTGCCCCAGTGCCCAGGGCGCGGGCGCGGCGCGCGCGCGCGCGTGCGTGTTTCGTCTTTGATAGTCGGGTCTTCGATACCGGGGCTACATATCGGGCAATCCACTCCCCCCACTTATTTCCCCATGAACAGCAGCCCCACACCCCTGGCAGGCCCGTGGGCACCTGCCACCTGGCCCGCCCCAAGACCAGGTAGGGGGCACCCCCCTAAAGAGCAATAAGTGTCATTGGAGCTCTAGCAGAGGGAGACACTACTAGGTCCCAGCTGGCCCCCCCCTCTAAAACCTTCAAAAAAAATTATTTGAAGCTGAAATTTGGCACAGAGGCTTGGAAAAATCCAATCTAACTGTAATATTTTTTCCCGAATTTTTAAAAAATCAGGAATTATTTATTTTTATTTTCCTCCCATTAAAAATCCCGAAATTCATAAAAAATAGGAACCGGCTCGGAATGACCCCAAATTTTGTGGGAAGGCGCACAAAAATATGATGGATTTTACTGGTCTGATAGGGTGTGGAAAGCTTCCCGTTATCACGGCGACATGCGGGAACCACAGCAGCTCGCCTGCCGCGCGGGGGGCGTCGGGCTGGCCCCTGGGCTGCCGAATTCCCTGGCACTGCCTTGGCTGCCGAATT
>OZ037744.1:24637480-24639980 GCA_964035475.1 Salix caprea
TATCCAAAATTGCTAGTGCTCTTGGAAAACCTGTGCAATGTGACATGTTAACTGCTTCCATGACTAGGCTTTCGTATGCTAGAATTTTGGTTGAGATTAATCTTGCAGAGGACCTTCCACAGTTTGTCAATTTTTGTTTGCCGAATGGTGTTATGCATGCTCAATCTATTGTGTATGAAACTTTGCCGAAGTTCTGTGCTCATTGTAAGGTTATTGGGCATATGATGGATTCCTGTTCTAAAGTTTCTTCTAAGGTTGGGGGTGGTAATCCTCAAGCTAAGGCTGCCGTCGTTCCTCGGCACTCTGCTCCAGCCGAGAAGGGTGTGTTGGTTTCGGAGGGGGCTGCTTCCTTGGAAAACTCTTTTGGCTTCGCTGCTTCTTTGAATGTGGTGGGGCTGCAGGATCCCATGGCTTTTGAAGCTTCTGCCGTTACTCATGGCCGCCAGCCCATGCCGAATACCAGAATTAGGCAGCCTGATCCCATGGTTGAATCGGCTACTGCTGAGGTCTGGCAGCCTGTGCCGAGAAAACACACTAGTAATAGGCAGCCTAAGTCTGGCTCGGGTAATCCTCCAAGTTTGGTTGTCGGTAATCCTCCAGGTTTGGTTGTCGGTAAAGCTAGTGTTGCTTCCAAAGGGAAAATGATTGAGACAGTTGGAAATGAGTCTGTTGACATTAGCTTGCTGGCTTCGGGTAGTATGGCTGCAGGTCCTTCAATGGTTGAGGCAGTTGGTACTGTGTCCGGTGTCACTGGGTTACAGGATCGGAATATGAGTTGTGCTGGTTTGGACGGTAAGCTGGTAGGGGTTGCTCCGCAAGCTTCAGCCGTATCAGTCTTGGGTCCGGGTTTGAGAGCAGCTCCGAAGGGTATTGTGGGTGCTAACGTGGCTCCGCAGCGTGCTAATGGCAGGATGCAGAACTTGAAGGGCTTCGGGCAAGGAGGGCACAAAGGAAAGGGTTTACAGTCAAAATCATATTTATCGCGTGGTCATGGTAGGATCCTTCCTACCACTACTGCCCCATGATGATTGTTAAATGCTGGAATGTTAGAGGGCTCAATAGTCCTCTAAAGCAGCATGAGGTGGTTAACCTCATGAAGAAATCCTCAGTTGATGTTTGCGGGTTGCTGGAGTCTAAGCTGTCCTTGTCCAAGGTTTTGGCTCTTCAGAAGTTTCGGCTCAAAAAATGGAAATTTCTGACGAATGCAGCTCAGTCTCCTATGGCCCGTATTGTGGTTTTTTGGAATCCCTCTTCAGTCTCGGTTGATTTGGTTAGCAGCTCCTCCCAGGGCCTCCATGTCTGTGTCCGAAGCCTTGTGAGTCAATTCAGCCTTCACATTTCTTTTGTCTATGGGTTGCATACCATTGTGGCTAGAAGAGCTCTTTGGGACAGCCTGCGTGATTGGTGCCCCCCGGGTCCTTGGATGGTCTTAGGGGATTTCAACTCTCTCCTGTCTCAAGATGACAAGCTGCATGGTAGTGCGGTCTCCATGTATGAGACTGCTGATTTTAATAAATGCTGTCTTGATCTGGGCCTTTATGATCTCAACTACACTGGTTGCCACTTCTCATGGAGTAATGGTTCGGTTTGGAGTAAGCTGGACAGGGTCCTTGTTAACCCTCATTGGTCTTCTCTTCGTCGTACTGCCCATGTTCATTTCGGTAACCAAGGGGCCTTCTCGAATCATTCTCCTGTCTTGGTTCGGCTTGATCCCCAAGCGGCAGGGAAGCGCAGTTTTAAATTCTTCAACATGTGGGCCTCTCATTCGGACTTTCTCCACACTGTCTCAGAGGGTTGGCAGCATATAGTTTTGGGTTCCCCTATGTTTTCTTTCTGCAAGAAGCTTAAGGGGTTGAAGCGTCCGTTAAAGCTTCTGAATAAGCTGCATTTCAGTCATATTTCTGAGCGGGTCTCCCGGGCTGAAGCGGATTTGGATATGCTGCAATCTGCTCTTCACTTGGACCCTTTGAATCCCCAGCTTGTCCAGGATGACAAGAAAATGCGCATTCAGCTCATTAACCTCAAATCCTCGGAAAAAATGTTCTTTGGGCAGAAGCTGAAGTGTGATTTTCTTAAGGAGAGTGATAGAGGCTCTCGTTTCTTTCATGCTTTGTTGAGCCAAAAGAATGGTAGAAGCTTCCTCCCGGCTATCCAGAAGTCTGATGGTTCTCTCTCAGTCTCGGAGAAGGAAGTTGGGGCTGAGTTTGTGGACTTCTTTATGAAGCTTTACGGTTCCTCGAAGCCTACTTTGCCTTTGGATGGAGATATAGTTGGTCTGGGTCCTTGTCTCTCTGCTTTGGACTGTGGACTGCTTTCTGCTCCCTTTTCCAATGATGATATAAAGGCCGCTTTGTTTGGGATTGATAATAACAAGGCCCCCGGTCCGGATGGCTACTCCTCTCTCTTCTTCAAATCGGCTTGGTCTGTTGTCGGTGAGGAATTTTGTGCTGCTGTCCAGGATTTCTTTTCCTCGGGGAAAATGCTGAAGCAGATTAACCAC
>OZ037744.1:24644980-24647480 GCA_964035475.1 Salix caprea
CGCACGCGCGCGCGCGCGCCCTGGGCACTGGGGCCTGAGGGCCTGGGGCCCTGGGCCCTAGGGCACGTGGCCCTTGGCCCTTGGGCGCTTGGGCGCGCGCGCGCGGGGCCCTGCCAGCCCCCCGCCCGCGCGGGACAGGCCTGGGGCGCGCGCCTGGAGTCTGGGGCGAGCGCCCGCGCGCGGCCATGGCAGCCCCCCGCCCGCGCGGGACAGGCCTGGGGCGCCCGCCTGGAGGCTGGGGCGAGCTGCCTGGCGCGCGGGGCCCTGCCAGCCCCCCTCCCGCGCGGGACAGGCCTGGGGGAGCAGGGGCGAGATCCCGCGCGAGGCCATGCCAGCCCCCCGCGCGGGAAAGGCCTTGGGCAGCAGGGGCGAGCTCCCGCGCGAGGCCAGGCGTGCCAGCCCGCCGCGCGGTCCATGGCAGCCCAGGGGACAGTCCGTGGTGCCAGCCCGACGCCCCCCGAGCGGTAGGCGAGCTGCTGTGGTTCCCGCATGTCGCCATGATAACGGGAAGCTTTCCAAACCCTATCAGACCAGTAAAATCCAACATATTTTTGTGCGCCTTCCCACAAAATTTGGGGTCATTCCGAGCCGGTTCCTATTTTATATGAATTTCGGGATTTTTAATGGGAGAAAAATAAAAATAAATAATTCCCGATTTTTAAAAATTCGGGAAAAAATATTACAGTTAGATTGGATTTTTCCAAGCCGCTGTGACAAATTTCAGCTTCAAATAATTTTTTTTGAAGGTTTTAGAGGGGGGGGGCCAGCTGGGAACTAGTAGTGTCTCCACGAGGACCAGGCCTGTGGCCGCTGGGGCGAGCTCGCCGGACATCCCTGCCAGCCCCCGCGCGGGAAAGGCCTTGGGCAGCAGGGGCGAGCTCCCGCGCGAGGCCAGGCGTGCCAGCCCACCGCGCGGGCCAGGCGTGCCAGCCCCCCGCGCGCGCCAGGCGTGCCAGCCCCCCGCGCGGGCCAGGCGTGCCAGCCCCCCGCGCGGGCAGGCGTGCCAGCCCCCCGCGCGGGCAGGCGTGCCAGCCCCCCGCGCGGGCAGGCGTGCCAGCCCCCCGCGCGGGCCAGGCGTGCCAGCCCCCCGCCCCCCGCGCGGCCAGGCGTGCCAGCCCCCCGCGCGGGCCAGGCGTGCCAGCCCCCCGCGCGGGCCAGTCGTGCCAGCCCCCCGCCCGGGCCAGGCGTGCCAGCCCCCCGCGCGATAGAGGCTAGGCGGGGCTGGTGCCAGCCCGATGCCCCCCGCGCAGCAGGCGAGCTGCTGTTTTTCCCGCATTTTTTTATGATAATGGAAAGATTTATACACGTTATCAGTCCAGTAAAATCCATCATATTTTTGTGAGTCTTCCCACAAAATTTGGGGTCATTCCGAGCTGGTTCCTATTTTTTATGAATTTCTGGATTTTTAATGGTTGGAAAATATAAATAAATACTTCCCGATTTTTAAAAATTCTGAAACAAATATTACAGTTTTATGAATTACACTTATTGCTCTTTAGGGGGGTGCCCCCTACCTGGTCTTGGGGCGGGCCAGGTGGCAGGTGCCCACGGGCCTGCCAGGGGTGTGGGGCTGCTGTGCATGGGGAAATAAGTGGGGGGAGTGGATGGCCCGATATGTAGCCCCGGTATCGAAGACCCGATTTCCGGCCGGCGAAGACCCGATTTCCGGCCGGCGAAGACCCGACTCCGGCCACCGTCGCCGGGACGCCCGAAAAGTTGCCGGGCGTGCTGGGGCACGTGGCCCGATGTGTTGCTGTTATCGATGACCCGTTTTCCGGCCAGCGGAGACCCGTTTCCGGCCACCGCCTCCGGGCCGCCTGCCAGGCTGTCGGGCCCGCTGGGGCTGCTTCTCCGAGGCGAGGGCGTGGCATTCATTTGCCGAGCTCGTGCTGAGGTGCGGCAGCCCCAGCGCGCCCCACATCGTGGCTGGCATCCCGGCCGCAGTGGCAGCTGCTTGAGCTTGCAAGCTGGAGGCCCGGCTGACGTGCCGGACGTGGAGCGCCATCGTCGTGGATCGCGGCTGGGCTGTAGCCGGCGTGGGCGTGGCATTAAATTGCCGGGCTCGCTGGGGCTGCCTGACCTCATGGCGTGAAGTGCCCGCTGCCGAGTCCTGGCCTGCGGTTTCCGAGCTGAGGCACCCCTGGTGTGCATCTGTCCCGTTTTCGTCCACTGCTCCGTGATGCCCACAGGCTGTCGGGCTCGCTGGGGCTGCCTCTCCGAGGGGTGTGCCTGGCATTCATTTGCCAAGCTCGCGCCAAGGTGCTGGCAGCCCCAGCGTGCCCGTTAGCATGGGGGTCGTCCCGGCAGCAGTGCCCCCTGCTTCTGCTCGCAATGCGGAGGCCTGGCTTACGTGCCAGGCGCGGAGTGCCATGGTCGGGGATCGCGTGGAGGGCTGTAGCTGGCGTGGGCGTGGCATTAAATTGCCGGGCTTGCGTCCCTGAGTCAGCCCTCCCCGCGATCCCTGACCTCATGGCGTGAAGTGCCCGCTGCCGAGTCCTGG
>OZ037744.1:24662480-24667480 GCA_964035475.1 Salix caprea
TAAGACCATCCAAGGACCCTGGGGGCACCAATCACGCAGGCTGTCCCAAAGAGCTCTTCTTGCCACTATGGTATGCAACCCATAGACAAAAGTAGCGTGAAACCTAAATTGACTCACAAGACTTCGGATGCAGACATGGAGGCCCTGAGAGGAGCTGCTAACCATATCAACCGAAACTGTAGAGGGATTCCAAAAAACCACAATGCGGGCCAAAGGAGACTGAGCAGCATTCGTCAGAAAGTTCCACTTTTTGAGCCGAAACTTCTGAAGAGCCAAAACCTTGGACAAGGACAGCTTAGACTCCAACAACCCGCAAACATCGACTGAGGACTTCTTCATGAGGTTGACCACCTCATGCTGTTTTAGAGGACTATTGAGCCCTCTAACATTCCAGCATTTAACAATCATCATGGGGCAGTAGTGGTAGGAAGGATCCTACCATGTCCGCGTGATAGATAAGATTTTGATTGTAAACCCTTCCCTTTGTGCCCTCCTTGCCCGAAGCCTTTCAAATTCTGCATCTTTCCAATTATACGCTGCGGAGCCAATGTAGCACCCAAAATACCCATTGAAGATGCTTCCAGACCCGGGCCCAAAACTGCCGCAGCTGAAGCTTGAGGAGCAGCCCCTACCGGCTGACCATCCAGACCTGCACAACCCATACTCAGATTCTGCAACCCAGTGCCACCGGACACATTACCAACCACCGCAGCCATAGAAGAACCTGCAGCAATACTGCCCGAAACCATCAAGCCGTTATCAATGGACTCATTGTCAACTGCCTCCACCCTTTTCCCTTTGGAAGCAACATTAGCTTTGCCGAGAGCCAAACCTGATGGAATACCCGTGCCAGACTTTGGCAGCCTATTGCTGATATGTTTTCTCAGCACAGGCTGCCAGACATCAGCAGTGACAGCTTCAACCATGGGAGCAGGCTGTTTATTGCTGGTGGGCTTCTTCGGCGCAGGCTGCCGAGCAGGAGCAGCAGCTGCAAAAGCCATGCCAGTAGCCAAAGAAGCATTATTTTGATGCCCCACATCAACCCGAGAAGCAGCCAAATCAACAGAGCTTTGCAAGGAAACATCCCCAACAAAAGGCAACACATCCTTTTCGGCTGGAATGGAATTCTGAAGCACTTTGGCAGCTTTGACATTGCCTTCCCCATCCTTTTTAGGCACTTTAGCACAAGAATCCACAGTATGCCCAATGACCTTACAATGAGCACAAAATTGTGGCAATGTTTCATACACAATAGGCTGAGCATGCATAACACCATTCGGCAACCAAAATTTGACAAACTGGGGAAGGCCTACTGCAAGGTTAATCTCAACTAAAATTCTAGCATAGGAAAGCCTAGTCATGGAAGATGTCAACATGTCACACTGCACAGGTTTTCCAAGAGCACTAGCAATTTTTGATAGACAAGATGAAGACCAACATTTCAACGGCAAATTCGGCAACTTAACCCAAACAGGAAGAGTAGTCATTTCTGTGGAGTTAAAATCAAAGTACTCCGGCATTTCCTTCAACATTAAAGGCCTACCATAGATAAGGTAAGGGCCTCCACGCAACACATTCAATTTCTCCAATTCACTCTGAAATTTATAAACTATCCACCCGGATTCATGAATTTGCATTTTAGCTACACAATTCCAAGAACTAGATATAATATTCCTCAAAGCTTGAACCCCCGGGAATTTGCCCGCAACATAACCAATGAGACACAATTTCCAGATATCACAAGCAACATCTATATCATCCTCAACCATATTAAAAGTCTTTGCAGCAGAAATATCCACAAAATGATGGAGTTTGGGACAGGATGAAGAGCTGCGATTAGAGGAAAAGAGGTTTCTCCACTGACCTGAAGGAGGGGACGAGGGGGCTGGAGCATCCGAGCCAAGGGCTGGAGCTTGATCAGAGGGGGCTGGAGCATTCAAACCATGAGCTGCAGCCTGAGGAGAGGGGGGATGGCCCTGAGCCGAAACCAAAGCAGCCTGCAACGGGGGAGTAGAATCCATAGCAGCTGAAAGGGTGGATGCCGGAAATTCAGGGGGACCTTCAGCAACATCAGAAGCCGGAGATGGATGACGGGCCCATCCATGGCAAAATGGAAGGCCAAGAAGAAATCTCCTTCTTCTTCCTCTCGCCCCCCCCCCCCCCTTCATGTCCAGCCCACTCTCCTGCTTCGGGTCCCTCCTCCCCCACCAAAAAACTTGCCCGTAGCTCTGACCTCCCCCCCCTCCCCAGCTCGTTGGACCTTGTTCTTCCTTCCATGAATTTCTTAGGCCCCAATTGGCTGCCAGAAATGGGTTCAGAACCTTTGTCCCCAGAATTGGCTGTTGCGGGTGCAGCCCCCTCTTTGGCTGCTGCGGGTTCAGACTCTTCCCCCTCTCAACAGCTTAGCCTGCAGCTTCAATCTCCTACTCTTTCTGAGATGTTTGGTCCTGTTAATATGGACAGCCCGCGGGACTCTGATTATGATGGCTCATCTGTCTATAATTCAGATTCTAGCTCTCACTATGGATCTCCTGTTTTGGCAAATTTGGAGTCTAGGGCCCGTCATCCATCTCCGGCTTCTGATGTTGCTGAAGGTCCCCCTGAATTTCCGGCATCCACCCTTTCAGCTGCTATGGATTCTACTCCCCCGTTGCAGGCTGCTTTGGTTTCGGCTCAGGGCCATCCCCCCTCTCCTCAGGCTGCAGCTCATGGTTTGAATGCTCCAGCCCCTTCTGATCAAGCTCCAGCCCTTGGCTCGGATGCTCCAGCCCCCTCGTCCCCTCCTTCAGGTCAGTGGAGAAACCTCTTTTCCTCTAATCGCAGCTCTTCATCCTGTCCCAAACTCCATCATTTTGTGGATATTTCTGCTGCAAAGACTTTTAATATGGTTGAGGATGATATAGATGTTGCTTGTGATATCTGGAAATTGTGTCTCATTGGTTATGTTGCGGGCAAATTCCCGGGGGTTCAAGCTTTGAGGAATATTATATCTAGTTCTTGGAATTGTGTAGCTAAAATGCAAATTCATGAATCCGGGTGGATAGTTTATAAATTTCACAGTGAATTGGAGAAATTGAATGTGTTGCGTGGAGGCCCTTACCTTATCTATGGTAGGCCTTTAATGTTGAAGGAAATGCCGGAGTACTTTGATTTTAACTCCACAGAAATGACTACTCTTCCTGTTTGGGTTAAGTTGCCGAATTTGCCGTTGAAATGTTGGTCTTCATCTTGTCTATCAAAAATTGCTAGTGCTCTTGGAAAACCTGTGCAGTGTGACATGTTGACATCTTCCATGACTAGGCTTTCCTATGCTAGAATTTTAGTTGAGATTAACCTTGCAGTAGGCCTTCCCCAGTTTGTCAAATTTTGGTTGCCGAATGGTGTTATGCATGCTCAGCCTATTGTGTATGAAACATTGCCACAGTTTTGTGCTCATTGTAAGGTCATTGGGCATACTGTGGATTCTTGTGCTAAAGTGCCTAAAAAGGATGGGGAAGGCAATGTCAAAGCTGCCAAAGTGCTTCGGAATTCCATTCCAGCCGAAAAGGATGTGTTGCCTTTTGTTGGGGATGTTTCCTTGCAAAGCTCTGTTGATTTGGCTGCTTCTCGGGTTGATGTGGGGCATCAAAATAATGCTTCTTTGGCTACTGGCATGGCTTTTGCAGCTGCTGCTCCTGCTCGGCAGCCTGCGCCGAAGAAGCCCACCAGCAATAAACAGCCTGCTCCCATGGTTGAAGCTGTCAGTGCTGATGTCTGGCAGCCTGTGCTGAGAAAACATATCAGCAATAGGCTGCCAAAGTCTGGCACGGGTATTCCATCAGGTTTGGCTCTCGGCAAAGCTAATGTTGCTTCCAAAGGGAAAAGGGTGGAGGCAGTTGACAATGAGTCCATTGATAACGGCTTGATGGTTTCGGGCAGTATTGCTGCAGGTTCTTCTATGGCTGCGGTGGTTGGTAATGTGTCCGGTGGCACTGGGTTGCAGAATCTGAGTATGGGTTGTGCAGGTCTGGATGGTCAGCCGGTAGGGGCTGCTCCTCAAGCTTCAGCTGCGGCAGTTTTGGGCCCGGGTCTGGAAGCATCTTCAATGGGTATTTTGGGTGCTACATTGGCTCCGCAGCGTATAATTGGAAAGATGCAGAATTTGAAAGGCTTCGGGCAAGGAGGGCACAAAGGGAAGGGTTTACAATCAAAATCTTATCTATCACGCGGACATGGTAGGATCCTTCCTACCACTACTGCCCCATGATGATTGTTAAATGCTGGAATGTTAGAGGGCTCAATAGTCCTCTAAAACAGCATGAGGTGGTCAACCTCATGAAGAAGTCCTCAGTCGATGTTTGCGGGTTGTTGGAGTCTAAGCTGTCCTTGTCCAAGGTTTTGGCTCTTCAGAAGTTTCGGCTCAAAAAGTGGAACTTTCTGACGAATGCTGCTCAGTCTCCTTTGGCCCGCATTGTGGTTTTTTGGAATCCCTCTACAGTTTTGGTTGATATGGTTAGCAGCTCCTCTCAGGGCCTCCATGTCTGCATCCGAAGTCTTGTGAGTCAATTCAGGTTTCACGCTACTTTTGTCTATGGGTTGCATACCATAGTGGCAAGAAGAGCTCTTTGGGACAGCCTGCGTGATTGGTGCCCCCAGGGTCCTTGGATGGTCTTAGGGGATTTCAACTCTCTTCTGTCTCAAGATGACAAGCTTCATGGCAGTGCCGTTTCCATGTATGAGACTGCCGACTTTAACAAGTGTTGTCTTGATCTGGGCCTGTATGATCTCAATTACACTGGTTGTCATTTTTCCTGGAGTAATGGTTCGGTTTGGAGTAAACTGGACAGGGTCCTTGTTAACCCTTATTGGTCTGCTCTCCGTCGCACTGCTCATGTTCATTTTGGTAACCAAGGGGCCTTCTCGGATCATTCTCCTGTCTTGGTTAGGCTTGATCCCCAAGCGGCTGGGCAGCGCAGTTTCAAATTCTTTAACATGTGGGCCTCTCATTCTGATTTCCTTCA
>OZ037744.1:24672480-24674980 GCA_964035475.1 Salix caprea
GCCCCAGCACGCCCGCCAGCCTGGCGGGCGTCACGGAGGCAGTGACCGAAAACGGGTCACTATAGAAGGCAGCAACAACACCGGGGGGCCTCAGCTCGGAAGCCGCAGGCCAGGACTCGGCAGCAGGCGCGTCACGCCATGAGGTCAGGGATCGCGGGGAGGGCCGACTCAGGGACGCAAGCCCGACAATTTAATGCCACGCCCACGCCAGCTACAGCCCTCCACGCGATCCCCGACCATGGCACTCCGCGCCTGGCACGTCAGCCAGGCCTCCGCATTGCGAGCAGAAGCAGGGGGCACTGCTGCCGGGACGACCCCCATGCTAACGGGCGCGCTGGGGCTGCCAGCACCTTGGCGCGAGCTTGGCAAATGAATGCCAGGCACACCCCTCGGAGAGGCAGCCCCAGCGAGCCCGACAGCCTGTGGGCATCACGGAGCAGTGGACGAAAACGGGACAGATGCACACCAGGGGTGCCTCAGCTCGGAAACCGCAGGCCAGGACTCGGCAGCGGGCACTTCACGCCATGAGGTCAGGGATCGCGGGGAGGGCCGACGCAGGGGCGCGAGCCCGGCAATTTAATGCCACGCCCACGCCGGCTACAGCCCAGCCGCGATCCACGACGATGGCGCTCCACGTCCGGCACGTCAGCCGGGCCTCCAGCTTGCAAGCTCAAGCAGCTGCCACTGCGGCCGGGACGCCAGCCACGATGTGGGGCGCGCTGGGGCTGCCGCACCTCAGCACGAGCTCGGCAAATGAATGCCACGCCCTCGCCTCGGAGAAGCAGCCCCAGATGGCCCGACAGCCTGGCAGGCGGCCCGGAGGCGGTGGCCGGAAACGGGTCTTCGCCGGCCAGAAACGGGTCTCCGCTGGCCGGAAAACGGGTCATCGATAACAGCAACACATCGGGCCGCGTGCCCCAGCACGCCCGGCAACTTTTCGGGCGTCCCGACGACGGTGGCCGGAGTCGGGTCTTCGCCGGCCGGAAATCGGGTCTTCGCCGGCCGGAAATCGGGTCTTCGATACCGGGGCTACATATCGGGCCATCCACTCCCCCCACTTATTTCCCCATGCACAGCAGCCCCACACCCTTGGCAGGCCCGTGGGCACCTGCCACCTGGCCCGCCCCAAGACCAGGTAGGGGGCACCCCCCTAAAGAGCAATAAGTGTCATTGGAGCTCTAGCAGAGGGAGACACTACTAGGTACCAGCTGCCCCCCCCCCCCCCTCTAAAACCTTCAAAAAAAATAATTTGAGTCTGAAATTTTGCACAGAGGTTTGGAAATATCCAATCTAACTGTAATATTTGTTTCAGAATTTTTAAAAATCGGGAAGTATTTATTTATATTTTCCAACCATTAAAAATCCAGAAATTCATAAAAAATAGGAACCAGCTCGGAATGACCCCAAATGTTGTGGGAAGCCTCACAAAAATATGATGGATTTTACTGGACTGATAACGTGTATAAAGCTTTCCATTATCATAGCAAAATGCGGGAAAAACAGCAGCTCGCCTGCTGCGCGGGGGGCATCGGGCTGGCACCAGCCCCGCCTAGCCTCTATCGCGCGGGGGGCTGGCACGCCTGGCCCGGGCGGGGGGCTGGCACGCCTGGCCCGCGCGGGGGGCTGGCACGCCTGCTCCGCGCGGGGGGCTGGCACGCCTGCCCGCGCGGGGGGCTGGCACGCCTGCCCCGCGAGGGGGGCTGGCACGCCTGAACGCACGGGGGGCTGGCACGCCTGCCCGCACGGGGGGCTGGCACGCCTGGCCCGCGAGGGGGGCTGGCACGCCTGGCCCGCGAGGGGGGCTGGCACGCCTGGCCCGCGCGGGGGGCTGGCACGCCTGGCCCGCGCGGGGGGCTGGCACGCCTGCCCGCGCGGGGGGCGGGGGGCTGGCACGCCTGCCCGCGCGGGGGGCTGGCACGCCTGGCCCGCGCGGTGGGCTGGCACGCCTGGCCTCGCGCGGGAGCTCGCCCCTGCTGCCCAAGGCCTTTCCCGCGCGGGGGCTGGCAGGGATGTCCGGCGAGCTCGCCCCAGCGGCCACAGGCCTGGTCCTCGTGGAGACACTACTAGGTCCCAGGTGGCCCCCCCCTCTAAAACCTTCAAAAAAAATTATTTGAAGCTGAAATTTGGCACAGAGGCTTGGAAAAATCCAATCTAACTGTAATATTTTTTCCCGAATTTTTAAAAATCGGGAATTATTTATTTTTATTTTCCTCCCATTAAAAATCCCGAAATTCATAAAAAATAGGAACCGGCTCGGAATGACCCCAAATTTTGTGGGAAGGCGCACAAAAATATGATGGATTTTACTGGTCTTATAGGGTGTGGAAAGCTTCCCGTTATCATGGCGACATGCGGGAACCACAGCAACTCGCCTGCCGCGCGGGGGGCGTCGGGCTGGCCCCTGGGCTGCCGAATTCCCTGGCACTGCCTTGGCTGCCGAATTTTTCTGCGGGCATCACCGTGCTGCGGACTGACCATGCCTATCGGTCTGCCACTGCCC
>OZ037744.1:24682480-24927480 GCA_964035475.1 Salix caprea
AGTCATCTCTGCCATTTAGTGTGCATTTAAAAAGATATTACATACCCAACATCACTAACTGAAATTCACCATATCATTCTTGTATGCATAACATAACAAAGTTGAAGCAGAATTCAAGGCTATTAATACATAATCAGGAACCTAAAGTTGAGCAAATGATGATTCAGAAAATTGACCAATAAAACCAATGCACAAGTTTTAATAAGCATGCAAACAAACCCCTGGTGACTTCTGAAAACTTTCAATGTAGTGGGAATAGTTAAGAGAATCAAATAAATGGTAATTAAATTTGATTTCTTCTCTTAAACAATTTATTATCTCTGCAGGGTTCAGAGAGATACTTGTTGGAACAAAGTAAAATTCTCCTTTCAAGTAAAACAGCAATAAGAAGTTTGAGCAAGTTGTCCACATCCAAACACTGTACCAATGGCTGAAATGATATCTGCATTCAGCAAAATCAAAACTCATTTACTGTATAATAATGTGAATTTTTGTTAACCCTCCACTACACCAAACAATCAGCAAAGGCAGAATCCAGCTAACAAAACCGAAGGAGAGGAAGTCATACCTCAACATGGGGGAGTCCATCTTTGGGTGGAGCCTCCACGGAAAGCAGGCAATTCTCAATGGCAAACAAGACCAGGTCCTTTCCAAGAGTAGGCAAAGGTACATTGGAGACCATGTATGATATAACATCCCATAATGGCTTGCTGAAATTTTGATAGAGCTGACACCATTAATGAAATGAAAAGGATACAATTGAATTCCATTTTTTTAATGAACTGATAAACTTATCCATACCATAACATCTTATAACTATTAATTCATATTTTGATGCTGTAAAGGTAGAGTCATGCGTGCATGTATACCAGGAAAAGGCCAAAAAGTTAGTAAAGCCCCAATTATCACCTATTGCTGACCGTATCAGAGAGCCTTCCATAACTTAAGATACTTACCTACTTCCTGCAGGGGAAAAGCAAAGTGCAAATAACTCCTCCATTGCAGTTCTAAGAATACCTAGGAGAGCGGGAAACAAGGCAGATTCATCGCAGAGGGTGATGGATCCAAAATTTATGTTAGTTGCATGCTTTTATAAACATACGGTTGGATCATGCTGCATGCTTTTATACTTCAGAGTTTCAAGCAAAAGAACAACTTGGCAAAATTCCACCCATTCACAATAATACAACAAATTTAATTTACTGCAAACTTTAATTGTGAACTAAATAAATAGCTGACAGAATAAAAGAAAAACGTTACCAGTAAAACAATTGGGTAACTTTTTGGAAATGTGGAAGAATCATTTGATTCGAATCCTGACGGGTAAAACTCTACACCAGCAGGAAACACACACTGTCGCACACCAATAATTAAATAATCAAAATTAGACCCACAAAAAAAAACTCTACACCAGTAGGAAGCACACACTGCCGCACACCAATAATTAAATAATCAAAATCGGACCCACAAAAAAAAGGGGCGGCGGGCATACAGTTGGGAGTTGAGGAGGAGGCGGAGGATAAAGAGAGTGATTACCTAGAGGATATTGATCGAGTAGAAAAGGCAAATACAACACTCGCATTCCATGATATCCTTTGTTTCCATCCATAGTTCTCATCTCCGAACCCAACCCACACGCTACAAAATACTCGAAGATCCCTCCCATTTTCTTTTCTTTTATTTTCCTTTCTCTCATCTCCGAACCCAACCCACACGCTACAAAATACTCGAAGATCCCTCCCATTTTCTTTTCTTTTATTTTCCTTTCTATTCTATTTCAAAGAAACTTAAACCTTGGAAAGCACCAACCCCACCGCTGAATTTGGCCCTTCTTCAAGATCAGGAAAGAGAGAGAATAAGTAACTGGAACGTGCCCCGTCGACTAACAAAACCCGTTATGCCAGATTTTGTTTTGTACTAACGACTAGTAGATCAATGGCTAGGATTAATTATTTACTAACTAATCTACGGTCAAATAAATAAAGATGGTTCTCTGTTGCTTTGTGCGTGCTAAATAAATAAAACAAGCCATTAGCCTGCGTTTTGCGGAGAAAAAAAATTGTCTTGTTTCAATATATATAATTTTTGTTTTATATTTTGGTTCTTTTTTTTTTTAATTTTTGGTTTAATTTAGATCCCTTTATTTTTTTTGGTTTTTTTAGGATAATTCTTAATTATTATTTTTTGTATTTATGTATCTATATTTTTAGTTTTGACTTTTAATTTTTATTGCAATTTATCTTTGTATTAAATACAGTTTGTATTAAAAAAAACAAAATAAGTTTAACTTTGGTAGCGTAGAATGAGAATGAAAATCTATTTTATATATGTATAGTAAATTTTCTGTTGTTAGTGATGTGTTATCTTTCTATTTTTTTCATCTTCTTTTATCTATGTGTGACTTGGTATATTTTTTAGTTTAAAGTTATTTTTATTTAAAGATAAATTAAACTATTTATTTATTTTTAAGAATTATTATTGATATTATTATATTAAAAGTATTTTAGAGTACTAAGATTAATTTAATTTGAGATTGAAAAAAAACTTAGTTCATTTTTTATATATATTTTAAGGCGACAATATTAAAAAATATCAAAATATATAATTAGCCTCACATATTTTTAAGAAAAAATACCTTAAAAATAATCATTATCATTATTTTAAATTTCTTATACATAATAAAATGAATATATATAAAAGATAAATAATCAAAAGTTTTGTAGGTTGATTATTTCGCTCAGATGTATGGCATCATAAGAAAATCTAGGACCATTTATATTTTTTTACATGTTAAAAATTTTGGTTCTGGCTGCGGTAAAGCACAGGGCAAGTGGCTCGTATATTTTTTTATTGTAGATAATTTGACCTAATTTTTCCACTTGTTTTGTCTATGTGTGGCTTTGTATATTTTGTTTACATTATATTAAATTTGAAATATCATACAATATCGACTAATGAATTTTGATCACTATTGTCATTATTATTATCATAATTGTCACAATTATTATAGTTGTTATTATAACTATTATTGTAAATAATCAATATTCTAACTATTATTGGCAATATTATCGTTATTACCATCATTATTGCTATAATCGTTGTCAATATTATGACAATAATCATTACAATAACCACACCATTATTTTTACTAATATCATTTAAATTATAATTAGTATTGTTATTATTATTATTTTTTTGTCATTATTGATATTCTTTATATTATTTTATGTGTTATTGTTATTATTACCATCAAATCCTTGATTATAGCACCATAAGCACTATACCCATTACAATTTCTATTATCATTATGATTAATAATGTCACTATTATTATCATTATTAGAACACTTAAAATTATATTACTATTACTACTAAAACAATAAAAATTATTAAATTACCCCGATGAATAAAAAAACTCAAAAACTTTAACAAAAGAGCAAGCAAGAAAAAAAAAATTATTGCATAAATAATGGAAAAAACAAAATTACCTTTAAGAATAAAAAAATCTAAAAACTTTAACAAAATAGTAAAAAACAACGACAAAATAAAAAAAATATTATTAGCTTAAAAAAATCATTTGACTTGAAGAACAAAAAAAGAAAAAGGAAAAAAAATAAGAAATATCAATTTTCAAATGATCACCAACACAAATTACAATTTAAGGACTAAATAAAAAAATACAATCTCAACAAAAGAGAAAATAATAAAAATTAAAAACAAAAACTAAGAGCATATACATATAAACATGGACATAAATATGGACTATTTTAGAAATATATAAAAATAAATAAAGGAATTAAAGTAAACTAAAATAAAAATATAGGGGCCGAAATGAAAACAAAATATATAATCAATTTCAATTAAAGGATAAAATTGAAAAAAATTCAAACTTCTATATCGAATATATTAAGGGATTTAAAACCAAATCCAAAATTAAAAGAATAAGGACCAAAATGAAAATGAAATATATAATTAATTTCAATTGAAGGACAAAATTGAAACAAATGAAACTTATATCATAGAAATTAGGACTATACAAAACAATCAAAAGATTAGAGATTGAAATGAAAACATCATAAATCAAGGAGACTTCCGTCTAATTTAGGCTACATCATAAAAAAGATCAATCGACTACTGTCATGTTTTCCGGCTACCATGAGACGCCATACGCACCACCATGAGGAAAAAGAAATGGCAACGAGTCAGGTGAGATTTTGGATGAACATTTTCCACCACCGCAAGTCGTCGCACGCGCCGTCTAAGGGAGCGTGAGGAAGAAACTCGTTGGCGCGTCAGTCAAACGCGCCCATGGTATTCTGAAGATAATAATAATTTCAAAATTTGAGAAATTACCTATACACCCCTCCAGCTAACTCTTGAATTTTATCTTTTTTGAGGGCATATATATATATATTTATACTATTTCAAAAAATGTGAAATGCCATAAACACCCTTGCACACAACTCATGGTTTTTGTCTTATTTAAGGGTAATATGGTTATTCTATTGTGCCCAGAATACAAAAATTCAAAAATACCCCCAGGTAGGCAACTGTTCGTTGTTTGCTGGTAGGGGTAAAATCATATTTTTACGGTGCAAAAATACTTGTAAGAGATGAACACCCCAAAGCATTCAGTAATATCAACCAGTCCCATGAAAAAATTCAAAATACCCCTGAGTCCAAAGCTAAAATTTAAACACACTAAGAGTTAAAATAATATTATTACAGTCCATAGTAATTTATTTCTATTGATATAGTGAAAACACGAGTTGTTTTACCTTCTTATTTATTACGGTAGTGGTTTTTAGAAAAATAGTTTTTGTTTAAAAATATTAAAAAACCAGCATGTTTCGCACAAAACCCACCTCAAGATCCATAGTTTTCACCGCCACCATCTTCTTTTTACTCACTTTTACCATCTTTGTCACTGCCAATGAAGACCCGACAATTGAAACTGATAATGAGGTGTTGATAGTTATTTACAAGAATTGATAGCATTTCATGAGCAAGGAGTGGGAGGAGAAGAGCAACAGAAGGAGGCTGAGGTGTTGTCCAAAGCACAGAGGATAGTTCTTGAGCTGAACAGTCATAATGTGAGAAGCGTTAATGACCAGAATGAGTTTGTGTTGATTCTTGGGTATGCACCTTGGTGAGCAAGAAGTGCTGAGCTTATGCCTCAATTTGCTGAGGCTACGACTAAGCTAAAGGAGTTGAGGAGTCATGTCATGATGGCTAAACTTGATGCTGAAAGGTACCCAACAACTGCTTCAACTCTTGGGATCAAAGGCTTCCCTACTCTGCTTCTTTTTGTCAACGGGACCTCTCAGGTGTACAGTGGTGGATTTTTCGGGTGTCTCTTTTTGTGCTTTTATTTCTTTTGTTTTCTAATATCAAATAATGATTGATTAATATAAGTTTTTCTTAAAGGATTCTCTTGTCTTGTTAAACAATTTTTTTTAGTTGTGCTTGATTTTGATTGATTGATTTCGTGTGATTCATTTGAAATCATGGAAGATATAGTGATCTCGGCTAGGAAAAGGGCAGGTGTGCCTGTTATAAAGATAAGTTCAAGTGTGGAGGCTGAGAATTTTTAGAAGAAGTATCATTTGTTTGTTCTTGGTCTTTTTGATAAATTTGAGGTATGTATGTTTAAATTGCCTTAAGTTTTTTTTTTTTTGATAAATTTGAGGCTAGGAAAAAGGTTTATTGCCATAAAATAAGCTTCATATTAGTTGCACTCATAGTTGAACAATTTTGAAAGGAATTAACTCTTGAGTTGGATATTAAAAATATAATAATAATCATTTTTATTTTTATATATTGTAGGTGAACAATTTTGAAATTAAAACTTTTATAAAAATATTTTAAGGATAAAATATAAAAATTATTATTTTAATTTTAATAATATAAAAATTTACTTTCAAATTATTTTGAAGATAAATTTATTTTTATATCTTTGTTTCTATTTTCTCAATTAAGTATATTTTTATTTTTACCATGTCTATATTTTACGTTAAAAACACAATAACCAAACATGATGAACAATGTCATCAAATCCCATGCACTTGTGATGTTCAATCTTTTTAAACATTTTGCTATGCCAACTCCACCTGTTTGGAGAGGAAAACAAACCATTATTATTGAAAGGAAAAAGGAAAAAGAAAAGTCCACTAAGAAATCCATTTATGTTATCAATCAATGAAAAACTGTGTTGTGATAGCACATACCTAGTGATATTGCACTCACAAAAATTGTGAAGGACAAGATGAAGATGATGAGTGATGCTCTTCCTAGTAAATCAATTAGCTTTCTCACAACAGAGTGCCCTAAGAAGGCAACGACAAAGTATAAATCTGGATTGGAAATTAAAGACAGAATTCTGAAACAAACTGGTTTGCAATGCTACTATATCATGTAACGAGTTTCCTTGCCCGCGCTGTGCTAGGTTTTTTGATATAACAAATTAATTGATTGTTATGCAAGTTTTTATTTATTAATTAAAAAATTAATTAGTTTAATTATCATCAATAAAATTAGTTTCAAATGGGTTGTTTGTTTTGTGCATCGAAGTGATTGAATGTTGTTATTGCTCGAAATATTTGAATAATTATTTAATTGGTAGATTGTCTCTGTGCATTGAAGCGCAAGACAAGTGACTTGTATATTTTTTTCATTATAAATAACTTGACCCAATTTTTCCACCCATTTTGTCTATGCATGACTTCGTATATTTTTTATTTACATGATATTAAATCTAAAATATCATACATGAATATGCTATGAAAGTCCATTTTGAAAAAAAATAACATCAGTTAATGAATTATTTTGATTATTATTACATTTTAATCATTATGATTCTTAAATTGTCATAATTATTACACCTATTATTATAATTATTATTGTTAATAATTAATATTCTAATTATTATTGGCATTATTGTTGTAATCGTTGTCATTATGACGACAATAATCATCACGATAACCAATATTTTTTTTATTAATATTATTTCAATTATAATTAGTATTATTATCATTATTATAACTGTTCTTGTCATTATTGATATTTTTATATTATTTTATGAGTTATTTTATTATTATTAGTAGTATTATTATTACCATCAAAGCCATAGTTAGTTACATCATAAACACTATAACTATTACAATAAATAAAAATCATTAATATCATGATAATTTATAATGTCATTATTATCATCAAGATCATAACACCTTAAATTATTATTATTAGTACTGTTAAAATAATAAAAATTATTAACTTACCCTGAGGAATAAAAAAACTCAAATTTTTTAACAAAAGAATAAGTAAGAAAAAACACAACTCAGATTATTATTATTATTATTATTGCATATATAATGAAAAAAATAAAATTATCTTGAAGAATAAAAAATACTAAAAATCATAACAAAAGAGTAAACAAAAAAATAAAATAAATTACAAAAACAAATATTAGCCCTAACAAAATCATTCGAAAAACAAAATGTCTCAAATGATTATTATTATTATTGCATAAATAATATGAAAAAACAAAATTATCTAGAAGAATAAAAGAAATAAAAATATAATAAAACAGTAAGCAAAAAAATATAATAAATGACAAAACAAAAATAAATATATTAGCCTTAAAAAAATCATTTGAAAAAAACATATAAAATTATTATTACTATTATTGCATAAATAATAAAAACGGTTACCTAAAAGAATAAAACGACAAACAATTATAACAAAATAGTAAGCAAAAAAATAAAATAAAAACAAAAATAAATATTATTAGACTTAAAAAAACATTTGACTTGAAAAAAAAAAATATTAATTTTTATATATTTTAAGGCAAAAATAAGAGTCAATTGGCCTACGCTCCACAATAGCGAGAATTGTTTTTTACCTCGTTTCAACATATGTAATTTTTTATTTTTTATTTCGGTTATTATTCTTTTATTTCTTGATATAGTTTTGATTCCTTTATTTTTTTTCCGGTAATTTTGATATAATTCTAAATAATTTATTTGTATTATGTATTTATACTTTTAGTTTTGCCTTTTAATTTTTATTGTAATTTATCTTTTTATTAAATGCTGCTTCGGTTAAAAAATAAAGTAAGTTCAGCTTTGGTAATGTGAAATGATAATGAAACCCTCTCTTAAGCGTGTATAGTGAATCTTTTATTTTCAGTTATTTGTTATATTTTTAAGTCGTTAATCCTAAACAAATATCAGAATATATAATTATTTTTAAGAGAAAAAACCTTGAAAATAATCTTTTTCATTATTTTAAACGCATTATTTATAATAAAGTGAATATATATTAAAAAATTTAATAATTGAAAGTCTTGTAGACTGTTTATTTCCCTCAGATGTATAACATTGTTAAAAAAAATCAAGAACCATTAATATTTTTTGACATGTTAAAAAAATTTGTTTTATTGACGGCGAAACACATGGAAAGTGACTCATATATTTTTTTATTTAAAGATAATTTGATCCAAATTTTCTATATGTTTTGTCTATGTGTAGCTTCGTATATTTTTTATTAACATGATATTATATTTGAAATATCATACATAAAAAACTGTAGAAGTCAATTTTTAACAAAAACAACATTGATTAGTGAATTATCTTGATTATTATTCTCATTGTTATTATCATGATTGTTAAATTATCAAAATTATTATAGTTGTTATTATAACAATTATTATAGAAAATTAATATTCTAATTATTATATATTATTAATATTCTAATAATTATTGATAATATTATCGCTGCTACTATCATTATCGTTATAAAAATAAATTCATTTTTTTAAAAGATTTATTCTTCATGTTATTATATTTGAAGTATTTCAGAACAGTAAGATCAAATTAATTTGAGTTTATTTTTAAAAAAAAAACCTTAGTTCATTTTATATATATATATATATATATATATATATATATATATACATTTTAACTATCAATATTATTGTTATAATATCATTAAACTTATCATTAGTAGTATTATTATTATTAATATCATCACTATAATTATTTTTATTATTATCTATATCTTTGATATTATTTTATGATATATTTTTATTATTATTATCATTACCATAATTATTAATATCATAAGCATTGTAACCATTATAATCAATTATTATTGCTATTATCATTATCATTAGTAATGTTACTATAGTGTTTATATATATATATATATATATATATATATATATATATATATATATATATATATATGTATGTATAAAATCAACATTTTTTTTTCATTATTTTAGGTGTCTACACAACTTAACTTTCATTATTATCTTTCATCTTCGGGATATTTTAACAATTTTCATTGTTTGTTTAGTTGTTATAGTTATTACTTATCATTTAAATATATTATGAAATGAATTGATCCCCATACAATGAATTCAGTGATTCAGTTATCCGAATCTTCAAACTTTTTTAATAAAAAAATTTATATGCTAAAATCAGTTTAAATCTGACGTGGCAATACCCGAGTTTATTCTAGTATATATATAAGTGGGAAAATACTGTAGCTATCAATCGTTTCATCACACTATATATATATATATATATATATATATATATATATATATATATATATATATATATAACAAATAAAACGTGTCAATGTTTGACTGTATCCCTAAACATAGATTATTGTTGATTTTAATAGTGTAATTATCGTTTTACTCTTTAGTCCATAAAAGTTAATTCTCGATCCCGGGAGTATTTTAGATTTTTCCACTACACCTGTGTATCATTAGCAGATTGTGTTGGAGTGTTTGGATCTTCTCCGTTTTTATTTGAACATTAAAACTACGAATTTTCCCTGGAAGCACTAAAAAAAATGAAGGCTGGATTTGTCGCCCGATTAAAAGTAATTATATATTTTATTTTTTATTTTAACCCTTATTCTTTTATTTTTATTTGGTTTTAACTCCTTTAATTTTTTCAGTCCTTATTGGGCAGTCTTTATTTTTTGTCCGTATTTATGCTCTTAGTTTTGGTTTTTAACTTGTCATTTTCTTTTTTGTCGAGATTTTATTTTTATTCAGTCTAGTCTTGAAATTTTAATTTATATTGGTGATAATTTTAAAATTGATATTTCTTCTTATTTCTTTTTTCTCTTTTTTTTAGTATTTTCTTTTATTTTTATTTGTTGTTTAGATCAAATGATTTTTTCTACGATCATAATATTTATTTTGGTTTTGTTCTTTTTTTGTTATTGTTTTTGTTTGTTCTTTTGTTAAATCTTTTGGTTTTTTGTTTCGAGATAAATTTATGGTTTTCATTGTTTAAGCAATAATAATGATAATTTCAGTGATTTTTTTTATTGTTTTATTGCTTCCTCTTTTGTTAATTTTTTTTATTTTTCGAGGCAATTTAATAATTTTTATTATTTGGGAAGTAATAGTAATAACACTGGTAATTTTAATTGTTATAATCATGATAATAATAGTGACGTACAATGGATTTTCAATTCTATTTTTTTTATATAGGTAGAAGATCAACAGCTTATTCTTGTTGTTTATTTATTATAGGTGTTTACACAATTTATATTTTATTATTGTGTTTAATTTAAATTAAATTATGAGATGAATTGATCCTAATACAATGAATTCAATAATTAAAAAAATCTATTGAATTCTAAGAAATTGGAATATCATCTCCATTTATTTTTACTGTCTGTAACTATTGATCCAGAGCCAAAAGAGACGACTCTAGTCACAGGAAGGCATAAATATCAGAAATGATGCAATATGTAGTTGGCAAATGTTAGCTTGTTTGTCCTACGAAATGGATTTAATCTTTGGGACCGTTTGGGTTAGGTTTTCAGGTGCAACCCCGGTTTCCCAATGAAAACATCTAAATAATTCTTCATCTAAATAATCCTTTTCACTTGAAACGACAGATAGATTATGCTTTTCACATGGAAAATAATGATAGATTTTTAGGCTATGTCCGATATTATAGCAATATTATTGCAGTAGTTATTTAGTTTTCTTTTTTTCTTAAAAATATATTAAAATATTATTATTAATTTTTTAAGAGTTTGTTTTTAATATCAACACATCAAAACCAAGGTTGTCAATACCGTTTCAGTTGTCGTTTTGTTTTTTTATTGGTACGGAACATTTTGGTTTTGGAGCGTTTCGGCACGCCATTTCTACGTTGTTCTGTTCAAATATAATTAGTTAATTATATATATGAAAAAACTTAAAAAACAAAAAAATGAAACAACAATTTTATTTTCTTATAATATATATATATATATATATTTTTAATTTTTATTTTTTGATTTTTGCATTTTCAATATATCTCATAAACTATATATATATATATATATATATATATATATATATATATATATATATATATATATATATATATATAAAATCCTGCATGGAAAAAAAGTAACAATGATAGGTCATATTAGTGCATAATGCATACATCAATTTGTTTTGTGACTTTTGTCCAGGCTGGCAGGAGATGAGATGGTGCGGGAAATGATTTTTTTTTCCTGTAGCCGAAACAAAATGGCCGGCGTGATTCTAGCGTGTTTCAGCCGGTATTTGGCTGAAATTTCCGGTACGAACTGAAATTTAAATTGAAACAAAAACGACGTCGTTTTGTCTTGTTTTTTACTGGTATGAAACACTTCGGCCAAAACAAAATAGTATTAACTAGTTTGATGGCCCGCACTTCGTTGCGGGCGGAGCAAATAATTTTTACAACTGTTCAGATTAAAATATAATATTTTTACATGTAAAGTTTGATATAATGAAACAAATCAAAATACCCTGTCATAACAACAGTAACATCAAAGTGTTAACTTCTAAAATTATCATCACTCTTACTGTCAAAACAATAACAATTATCAAAATACCTCGAGAGAAAAAAAAGCAAGTAAGAACAAAAACTTTTTTTATTAAATTTTATTATTATTATTATTATTATTATTATGTTAATAATGAATAAAAAACCAGAAATAAATGAAAGACAAAAAAAATTGTAATAACTTTAACAAAAAGATGAAACAAAAAAATAAAATCAAAATTATGAGGCAAAAAAATTAATCTAACTTGAAAATATAAAAAAAACCAATAAAAAACTAAAAGACATGCAAATAAAAAAATATAATAGATGATACAACAAAAATGAAAATTATTAGCTGAAAAAATCATTTTATTTGAAAATTTTAAAAAATATATGTTCTACGTTGCAGGCTAAGCAAACAATTTTTATAGGATTTGCTGGATCAAAATTAAAATATAATATTTATATATGTGAAATTTAATATAATAAAATAGCTCAACACACCCTATTATAACAATAGCACAATCAAAGTCTTAAAATCTAAAATTATCATTGCTCTTACTATCAAAACAATAAAAATTATCAAATTATCCTGAAAAAAAACACTCAAAAACTTTAACAAAAGAGTAAGTAAGAGAAACAATTAAATTATTATTATTATTATTATTATTATTATTATTATTATTATTATTATTATTATTATTATTATTATTATGTTAAACATACTTATATATACATGGACAAAAATAGGGATTATTCTAGAAATATTAAAAAATAAAAGTATAAGGGCTGAAATGAAAATTATAAAGGGATTAAAATCAAAAAAGTTTAAGGGCTGAAATGAAAATCACATTTATTAACATTTTCAATTAAAGGACAAAGTTGAAAAAATTGAAACTTCTATACCGAATATATTAAGCTTTTTCAACCCAATCCGGAAATTAAAAGAAGGAGGACCGAAGTGAAACATTAACATTGAATTAATTATAATCGAAGGACCCAATCGAACTAAATCAAAACTTATATAACAGAAATCAGGATCATAGACAATATTAAAAGTCAAGGGACCAAAGTGAAAAGACACGAAAATCGGGGGCCTCTTTTGCACTTTTATGTGCAGGAGAGAGAGGAGGTGAAACCGGCTTTAACCAGCCACCGCTGCGTCCACGTCTACCGTGGGATAAAACGCGTCGCCCCGGGAGGAAGACCATGAGGAGGCGCACCGCCAGAGACGCCGGTAGCCCATTTCCAGCCACCCTAACAGCCGTCACGCGCCACTTGAAATGGGCGTGAGGCGGAATACTGTCGGTCGCGTATCCCGCACGCGCCGACAATATTTCGGAAAAAAAAACTAATAATGGTCAATTACCGGTACACCCCTGTGCTTAAGTCACCAATTTTGTCTTATTAGGGGCTATAACCGTATTTAGCCATTTTAAAAATATTAAAAAAAAGGTTGTGGCGGACCGGACCGTACGAACCGGACCGGTCCGTACGCACGCAATTACACTCGTGACCCTCAGTCAGAACCTTTTTTGTCCTATTAGCGGGGTTAAAATAGTTAAAACACTGTTCATCAGAGGAAAAAAAAAAGGCTGACGAACTCGCGCGACGCAGGGACGAAAAATATCCACTCCATAGTGCAATGAGTCTAGTGCTACAGGGAAACACTGAGCTCTTTTAGATTATTGTATAATAACCTATTCAAAACAGTTCAAAAATACTAAAAAATAATCTAAAGCAAAAAGAAAATTTCAAAAACACGATTTCAACACATTAACTAATATTACCTTAATGTCCAAAATGATCTAATAACACGGGACAACCTAGCAAGACATTTGCTAAAAAAGTGTAGAAGGAATCAAAATATACCCTTAGTCATTTGACTGAATCAAGCGAAACGGATGTACATGTAAGGAGAATAATAGAGAATAAAGCCTCCCTTTGCTTATATCCACACATACTGAAAATCAGAGTGACACAATCCATAAATAACTCCAGTATATCAAAGTGAGCTCATGGAGGTGAAGTGTTGTCTACAAAAAAAAGCCCCACTCAAGTCTTACCAATCAGGCCACAAATTTCAGGCAACGGGTATCATCATGTATTTTCTGGCATCGGATTGAACAAAGGGCATTCCACACTTTGCATATGTATAATTGGAAGTGAACCCACAAACAGTGTAGAAATGCCAGGTAGACTTTGGAGGTCCCATTGCTGCCCTCATATATGATGGAACATGCGGAGGCAAAGCTTCCAGGTTTGCCTATTTTCATCGGTTGAATATTTAGACCAACTATTCATACAATTAATACATGTTTAGTGTTTCCATTCATACCTCATGTAAGAGCTCTAGGAAATTTATTGGGGCTTTCCTAGCATTCTCAAGTGCTTTTGTTTGCCGAGTCTTACGCTTTGTGCCTTTCTGTTTCTTTTGTATATAGACTGCAATGGTGATCATAGAATATTTTAAAACAATATGGCTAAAAAACATAAACAATATGATCAACTTTCACTTTGCTAAGCAATCCCATCAAACTACCACTACTTGTGATGATAACTTGGAAGGAATTTTAAGAATGCTTCTCATTCTCCCCATTCAAAGAATCCAATGCTGGTTATGGATTGATGATCAAATGCCAAGCTCAAAACTTTTTAAATAAATGCACGCTGAGCAAAAATCCTTGGAGAACAAATTCGCAAAAAGGGACATGTTACAATCCAAATAGTAGTGCCAGAAACTTGTCTTGCCAAAACAGAAGATGCATTAGAATAGAAAACTGACACCCTGAAAAAAATAACAAAAAAAAGATGCACACAACAAACTTCTTCATGAATACTAATAAAGAAAACCAGCTAGCTATATATAATTCTTGCAAAGAAAAAATGACAGGGGAAACATAAACATATCATACACACAGAACACTCCATGACTTCAATGCATCAAAGGACATTCTCTTCAACTTGAAACTATACAAACCTGAGGGGTCGGTTGAGCTATAGAGCAATTCCGTTTATTAGCAAGCCTTTCTCCCACGAAATCATTTAGCAAAATCTATCCCAGAAGAGAAATTGGGATAAATTTGTATTGCGGGAATCCGCATTGAACTGCACCCGGGCTTGATTCCTGGAGGCCCTGCTACTTTCGATAAAATCTCTCAACGTGCTACTGGACTTGAGGAAGCAAAGCATACCAATGGATAATGCAGCAAAGGTATTTTCAAGACAGAAAAAAACACAAAAGAGAGAAATGAATGAGAGACTGTAATACCGTCATCGTCATCGTCAAGAGAAGCCTCGTCATCATCAACTGCTTCTACTATTTCCATCCCTGTATAATCATTCTCCAATGCTTCAAGTCTAGCAATTGCTGGCTTAAGAAAAAGAAATAATAATCCAAAACCATCTTCTTTAAATCAACCAAACATAAGTAAAACAACAAAAGCTTCGATCTTCCCAATTAAAAACAAAGCCCCAGTAACTAATATCTTTTTCCAATCAGCCAAACATCAATAAAAAAATTCAATCTTCTCATTTAAAAACATAACCCCATTTCACTACTCTTTTATTTAATAGTTCAAATAATTTCAAAACAAAAAATCCTTCAATAAAAAATCAGGAACCTGAGTTCTGTTATCATTGCTGGCAAGCGCAGCCGCCATTCTTGGAGCAATCTTTCGAGTTCGCATTGACATTCTTCGAAACGGGTTTGAAACATCATCTTCCATTAGCCTTCAAAAAATCCAAAAAAGAATCAAAATATAGTTACTTGAAAATATAAACAAAATGAAAAAAAACACAAACTTTGGACGAAGACAGATATTAAAGAGAAAGAGAGTGACCCCAGGTGAAGGAAGGGAGAAAGAGATATTAAAGGCAGAGATATTTTCGACAAAATGAAAAAAGATTAAAGAGAGAGAGTGACCCCAGGTGAAGGAAAGGAGAAAAAGATATTAAAGGCAGAGATATTTTCGACGGAATGAAAAAAGAAAGGGAAATGCATTGTTGCTCAAAATGGTGAAACGCATAGTTGCAATGGAGGCTGATTTGCCTTCTGGCAGCAGACGCCCATCAACATCTCGGGCAGCTCTGTAGTGTGAAAATGCAGTGCTCTTGGACGGGCCAGCTGTTTTATTTGTCTGCCTTTTGTTTTCTTTCTTTAGCTTTAAATAAAAAGGAGGAAAAAGTTTTCTGAAGCTAAATTATCTTGGATGGGTAACAGGCAGAATAGAAATAAACATCTATTTCGGGCACCTTATGGCAGTGTGCAGATACAATAAAGATGTGCAAAAATGCAATGTGATATAATGAGATCATCCCGTCCACAGTATGCTGAGTGTGGGTGAACAGTTGCACTTGATCTCTTTTAGCTGTTAGGATAAGGATAATAATGCATCACCCAAATGATGCAGATGATGCCTCCTTGTTAAGGTGTGCTTAGCATATGCTACCTAATTTGAACAGTTTATCAATACTAATGAAAAGTATCAATACATAGTTGAATAAACCTAATTAAAGGTAATTTTATCAAATGATTGAAATTTTTAGAGACTTATTTAGTTTCACTATATATAAGGAATAATATAGGTTGTAATTTAGTAGATTGTTGCAGCACTTAGGCGCATAATTATACAGATCAAATAGTAAGTCAGAAATAATCTAGTGTTCGTCCATATCAACTATGAATAATAGTATATAGGGTGAAGATTAGTGAAATATCCAAAAATAAACGAACAGTATAGAGACATCAATTCTTGGATTAAGAGGTAAATATTAAGGAGTTTCAAGTAAGCCATATTACGAGATATTATTGTATCAGGAAATACAATTGTAATATTTCTTTCCTATGTTGTTCTAGGTCAGATCCCAGATCACGACTTTTGAAGCTTAGAAATGAAAATTGTATATGTGTTTAAACCAGGATTGTATACTTTCATAATATATGAAAATCATTCAACACCGAGAGTCATGGCCTATTTCATAATATATGAAAATCATTCAACACCGAGAGTCATGACCTATTTTTATTACGTCTCAACCTTTTCAAAATTTATAACACAAATTTGCAACCACCATGGTAGACGAAGAACAGAAACTACCAAAAAATAAGAAACCCAATTCCAAAAGTTCAAGCAATAACAGCAACAACTCTGGTATAGATATATGAAATCCATACCATGATCATTCTTCAGACCATCCAGGCTATATGCTCGTTCCAACAAAATTGAATGGCACTAATAATCCATCTTGGAGTAAATCCATGTTTCGTGCCCTCATAACCAATAACAAAATAAGCTTTATCAATGGATCTATCAAGTCGCCCTTAGAAACAAAAAATCCGATAGAATATGCTCTCAATCAATGCAACAATATGATTTTATCATGGATTTCTCTCTCCATAGAACCCGATCAAGCCAAAAGTGTTGTCCATGCCAAGATCGCTCATCAAGTGTGGACAAATTTCAAAGACTTATTCTCACAAAAGAATGCACCAACAATCTATAAGACTTAGAAGTCCATCGCCTCTCTATCACAAGGCACCATGACAATCTCGACCTATTTCACAAACCTCAAAGGCCTTTGTGATGAATTAGAGACACATCAAATGCTTCCGACCTACAACCAGATGACAACACACAATAAACAAACAAAAGAAGATTCTATGATGCAACTTCTAATGGCTCTTAACAACACCTACAGCGGTGTTCACAACAACATTCTCATGATGACATCATTGCCTAATGCCCGTCAAGCTTACCCACTCGTCATTCAAGATGACACACAACAACAAATGACATCAAGACCAACAGAGAACTTCTCCATTGCTGCTGCAATACAGAGTCGATCAAAAGGTTTTTCAAATGATTCCACCAATAAGCATTGTGAACATTATGATAGAGGACATACAATTGAAAATCATTGGACCTTAAAAGTTCCATTGCATATATTATGATAGGGGCGGGGCCTTCATACTAAACAAAGATGCAAATTTAAGAATGAGACATGGCTTCTCAACAACATAGGAACCCATAGCAGTCGGCAAAGTCAGAAACCACAATAACAATGTAAATTTTAGGGAGGAAATCAGTGTGCTTCATTATAAGCTACCAATGTGCGTAATTCTTTTCTTTCTACTAGCACAGCAGAATCATCTACAACCACTTAACAAAATGCATTAGATGGGCTTTAAGCCGACCAACTTCAACAAATTGCTTATGTCGTTTCTATGTTGACCCCAAAAATCTCTTCTGGTAACAACAATGTTTATGCTAATGTTACAGGTTTGTCTCATCTTACTATTTCCTTAATTAACTATGTATTTACTAAACCTTGGATTTTGGGTCACAGAGCTACCGACCACATCACTTTTGACCCCACACTTTTGACTAAAATAGAAACCTCACCAATACTTGTTGTTAATTTACTCATCGGATCTTCTGCTTCAATCACTTCTGCTTCAATCACTTCCAATCAAGGTTTCAATACCGTTTTAGTTGGCGTTTTGTTTTTTCTATTGGTACGAAATGTTTCGGTTTTGGAGTGTTTCGGTGTGCCGTTTCGGGGTTGTACTATTTATATATATACAATTAATTAATTATATATGTATAAAAAAATTAAAATATTAATTTAACAAACATAATTAAAATTCAAAATAAATTAACTTTAAATCATACAATTCAATTTTTTTTACAGCAAAACTATGTTATTTTTAACTATAATAATTTGCTTAGATTTTGTTTTTTGTCCGTTGCCAAGTGGGAGAAGGGACAAGATTATTTAATTGAGAATATTCCTTGAGAATATTCCTCTTTTACACATCCAAGTTTAACTCTCTGCCGAGTGGAGAAGGGTTTAATTGAGAATATTCCTCTTTTACATATCTCTCTTTCAAGTTTCAACTCTCTCGATCTCTCCATTCTTCTCCTCCTCCCCCTTCCATCTCTGTGTCTTTTGTTTCTCTCCTGCTAGCGACAAAGACAATGACGAAGACTGTAGTTGTTGAAGACTTGAAGTTGGGGATGACAACGACGAAAACCCATACAGCTAAAACACAAAAATATTGATCGATTGAGAGAGAGGATCGAGGAAGAGAAGACTGTATTTGATTTGAGATTTTGATTTTTGAGTGGAATTGATTTGGGAAAAGGGTGCCAGGGTGTTATTGTGTTAAGCCGTTAGGCTTAGCTTAATTCCTTTTTTTTTTCATGGCCGAAACGGCATACCTGGCATGATTTCTGCACGTTTCGGTAGGTATTTGGCTAAAATTTTCGGTACAGGCCGGAATTTAAACCGAGACAAAAATGACACCATTTTGTCTTGGTTTTTTGACTGGTACGAAATGTTTCGGCCATTTCGGCCGAAACGGAACGAGATTAACAAGCCTGCTTCCAATGACACCATCCCATACAAGAATTCTAAGGTCCTTCTAGTAAATATTCTCTATTATAAAAACCTAACAAGGTTTTTGAAGCTATTAGTCATGAAAGTCCACTAAAATGAAGTTCATTGGTTAACTTTTTGTACCTCCTCTTTAATGGATTTGGGTTTTATATTATCATGACTGGTGGCACCTCCAGGAAGAGGCTTTTCCTCTGCTGCTTCAATTTTGTTGTCAAATGAAAGAGCACATTAGGCATGAAGGAAAAGAAAAACATTAAGATAGCTAGATTTGAATTTTATAAACCACTCACCATAAGATAACTAGTAGTATAACTATCAATACCTATAAAGAAAATGATTACCATAATAATGATCATCCAGTCAGCAAAAAGCACATTCAGAGTCACTCCAATACTAATTCCTAGAATCAACATTGGTTGAAATAGAAGCGCTAGATCGTAGGGCTGTTCCAGTGTAGGATGTCTCAGTCTTAAATTATAGAAAACAGTTGTTGCTGCTAAACCCGTGATCATACTTGACAAAAGCAAACAGAGTCGACAACAACTTTATGATATATTTTAAGGAAACAATAGTTCAGTAGCCATTAGAGTTGATTGAAATATTGAATCAACTTAGAAATGTGTGGGGATATATTTTCTATAACTTGATAGAAATGTTTTATCAACCTACAAGATATATGTAGCATTTGTTCTTCTTTGACATCAGTATTCTCATAACTCATTAGCCATATATGGAAGTTTTCATATTAATAAATACTACTAAAGGGGAAATTTTCACTTGCATTTTGATAATGCTGTTGATGATTTAGAATCAAACCCACTGATAAGCAGTGTAAGCATGGGAATAAAAATGCCACCTCCACCACCGCCTCCCACATGTTGCTCCAAAGAATACAATTATATTACTCGCCACAATTCTCAAACCAAATTTCATATCCTGCCATCCAATCAAAAGTTATTGGCAACCAAGCAACAGATTCAAGTGATCAATAGGGAATCAGATAACATGGAAAAATTGAACTCACAGGCCAAACATGTTGGTAACCAGAGTGGCCTTTTGTTAGATGGTGAGGATACTCACCCTTTTGAGTCTCATTATATGATAAACCCTTTTGTTTGAAAATTGGTTCTGCTACGGCCACCATCAATATTGAAGTTGCAACAACCAAACAAATCAAAACACTTTGTCTTAGCCTTGAACTGTCGTGCCACCATTCTGATTCAACTCCAACTATCATATCCATTCTTGTCTAAAAAAATGAACAAACAAGGTTTTGTCTACATATATCATAAAAATAAACGAAGTTTCATGCTCTAAACCACAATGAACCAAACTCAAATGTTATGAAGAACACGATGAACTAAACTCAAATGTTATGAAGAACACCCAGCTAATCTGCTCGATGTCATACTCAAGAAATGTAGAACAACTAGGGAAAAGAGAGAATTGAACGTCACACGCACTTTAATAATATTTTTTCACGAATGAGATTGCTACCGGCAGTCTTTTTAGACAGCAACACCGCCATTTTACTGTCCATTGCGATAGTAAAATTACTATTTTACCTTTCGGCGGGGAGAAAAATACCATTTTATCCTTAGGTGTTGAGAAATTACCATTTTTGATATTTCAAATTACCATTTTTGATATTTCAAATTACCATTTTATCCCTAGGTGTTGAGAAAATACCATTTTTGATATTTTCAGGGGATATGAATGGTATTTCTGAATTCTTTGCATAGTAAAACTACTATTTTACCTAGATATATTTTTATTGTTCACATGGACCTAGTTTATTGTGTATTGCAACAGTAAAATTACCATTTTACCCCTAGGTGTTGAGAAATTACTGCTTTCGACATTTTTCAGGGGACATGAATGGTATTTCAGAATTCTTTGCACCGTAAAACTACTATTTTACCCCTGGGTGCGGAGAAAAGGACGCAGAACAATTGGGGGTGTTTTCATTTTTTTCTCAAATTCATGCACAATAAAAATACTAAAACAGCCCCCCAAAACGACATAAAAGAGCTGCAGGAGCAGGGGGTATTCAGGTACTATCCCCCGATTTTGTCATGGTTATTGCTGGGTCCAAGGGTGTATAGGTAATTGACTATTTTTTTATTATTTATTTTCTGAAACACTGCAGGCGCGTCGTATGGACATGCCCGCGGTGTTTCATGAGGACGCCTCATTCAGGCGACGCGTTCGATATCTTTCGGCGGTGGAAATAGATCGTCCGTTGTGTCACCTGGTTCGCCGACATGTCATTTGCCTCCCAATGCGGAGTGTGTCCGATTACGATGGCTGGTGAATCGTCAGTGGATGGTTTTTTATTGTTTATCCCTTTCTCTATCCTGTCACCTATAAATATAGTCTGGTCCATACTGTTTGTTATTTTTTGGTTTTGGTCCCTGTTCTTTTGATTTCAGTTTTATTACTGATTTTTTCAATGGAAATTTGATTTGTTACAATTGTGCCCTTCAATTGCAACTAATCATATATGTTGGTTTTCAATTTAGTCCTTATTCTTTTGATTTTTGGTTCCTTTAATTATTTTGGTATGCAGATTTTAATTTGTTTTAATTGTGTCCTCCAATTGAAATTGGTCTTATATGCTACTTTTCATTTCGGTACTTATTTTTTAACAATATTACACTGCATTTTTTTTAAAAATGCCTTTATTTGTTCCGGTCCCAAAGTTTTTATTTGTTTCAATTTTGTCCTTCAATTGGAATGAATTCTGTATTTTGTTTTGATTTTTTTTATTTGTGTCCTCCAATTGAAATTGGTTTTATATGTTACTTTTCATTGCGGTCCTTGTTACATTTCATTTCGGTCCTTATTCTTTTAATTTTTTTTAAAATACCTTTATTTGTTACAGTCCCAAAGTTTTTATTTCTTTCAATTTTGTCCTTTGATTGTAATTAATTATATATTTTGTTTTGATTTGTTTTAATTATGTCCTCCAATTGAAATTAGTCATATATGCTAGTTTTCATTTCGATCCTTATTATTTTAATTTTTTTAACAAAATTTCACAGCAATTTAAAAAAAATACAATCGAATGGAATTAATTATATTTATTTTTCATTTTGGTCCTTCTTCTTTGAATTCAAATTACATGGCAATTCATTTTGGTTATTTAAAAAAAATAGAAATCAAATCTAGGTAGAGGAATAAAGGAACCAATTGTTTTTTTTTTTTACAGGTCGAGTGAAGGGCAACACCTAAATGAAAAAAGGATACAAAGTGATGATCTGTACAATCCCCTTCGTTTTACTATTCATTACACATGAATCCACACGTTATTGAACACCACTTATAATTTTAGATGTTTTTTACCTTTCAAATGTCAATTTTGTAATTTTTAATTGTTTAATGTGTATTTAAATTTTTATGTGTTTGAATTTTTGTTGTTTTGTAAATGTTTTGTAAAATGTAAGTGTAAGAGTAAGAATATAATAAAAAGAATATGTGTGTGTTCCATTACTTTTTATTTCTTTTTATTTATTTAGTTTCTTAAAAAAGATAAAAATTTTAATGAACACAAAAAAGTTCTTAAATATACATGGTTGAGTTTCCCAAAAAACAAAGAGAAACATATTGTTTAATATTTTCTTGCGAAAATAAAAAAATATGTATTTGCATTCATTTTAGGATTAAATAACCAGTTTATTAAATCCATGAGAATTGCTAATATTTAAATAATTCACAAATTTAGCTAATTATATAAAAATATGATATAAATATTAGACCTACAAGTAGATTCATATTTAAATATATAGAAATAACCAAAGAAATTCCCAAAATTATTCTGAGTTTTAACCAATTTTTAGATGAAATATTTATTTTCACGATGAATGAATCACATAAAATTCATCCATCTTCAATGATAGGTGAATCATGTTAAGGCATATATATGAATTTTTCTCTTATAAATTATTTTAAGCACAAAAGTTCATAATAAATTCAAAAAGCTAAATTTATTCATATTAATAAATTTTACCCCTCCAAACTTTTAATGATGTGTACCAGCCCAAAAACACTAGCAAGAATCCATTATATATTCCAAATGGTCAAATGACTTGGTCTAAGACAAAGACATAAAAAAAGGCATTGAATGCATTGAATTTGAATGTTTCAACCAAGTTAGAATTGAAAGATGTATTGGACTATCAAGAGGAGACCCTAGTACATCTTATCCATGGGCAAGAGGGTCCAATACAACCTTATTTGGGTCATGAAGTGAGGACAAAAAGGAAACAAAAGAATCCTACTACAACTTGGAAACAACATGGGTGGCTACCTTTTTCTTTTGTTTCTAGGTTTAAGGGGTTGTATAGAAGGCAATAAATAAGCCTTGAATAAACTCTGTAATATTTTACTTCCTTCTCTTCTTCTCATGACAGAACATGGATCTTTATTTTATTTTGTTCGCTACATCCCAGGATGATTGGGTCAAGATTGAATTAAAGGTTATATTATATGTTGATAACTTAAGATTTGCCAGTACAGGGGAGGCTCTACTGAAATTTTGATAGAAATTTTCGTGAAACCTTATATATATATATATATATATATATATATATATATATATATATATATATATATATATATATATATATATATAATACATTTTTGTTTTTTGGGGGAATGTGTATTAGTAAGATTATTTGTTTGTCTCCTAGAGACATGGACGTTATAGTTTTGGTGCCTGTTTGGGAGTGTAGTTGTGCTTGCTTTTAAAAATAGCTTTTTTTTGTTTACAAATGCATCAAAATGATGTTTTTTTATTTTTAAAAATCATTTTTGACATCAGCACATGAAAATAATATAAAAACACTATTTTTTAAATTTAAAGTAAAAAATAAAAATAATCTTTTTTAAATTTTTTTCAAAAACGCTTTTGAAACGCAGTGCAAAACACTCACTTGGTTGCACAAATTAATGGTAATGACACTTTTCTTTCTCCACCACCAGTATCACCACCTTTCTCTCTTCTCTTCACTAAGCACCAAAAAATAAAAATTGAATAAACTTTTTATACCAAAATTGAGTTGGAAAAATATTGAGGTACCAAAATCATATAATTTGCATGGTTTTTAAAGTTCAAGGACCAAAATGAATCTTTTGCAAATTTTATGACACGTCACCCATGTTTGGCGCCTTTTTAATTTTAATCCCATCATTTCATAAGAAATCAAAATTAATTGATCTTCAATTAGGACTAAATTACATGAAATAGGAACTTTAAGGATCATATCAAACAATAAAAAACATTTCCATAAGCCATTCATATTAACATGTGGATGAACAATGGAGCTTAACATAGTGAATAACTCATAATTTTAGTTTTACTTTAAAATAATGATTATGACGGGGAAAACAAAATTGTGGCCTCATTTTTAGTGGATGCACCATAATGATCACAAGTTACCTTGCTATTTGAAGTTGTTTTCCTCAAAAGTAACACATATCAAAAATGTTTTGGCAAAGCATTCATGAATGGTATGCTATTAGTTATTTTTTAGGCAAATATATTTTATTACTTTGAATGGGTTTGGGATTTGACTTTCTTTTCCTTTGGTGTGTCTATCTTATTTTCTCTTTATTATAGTGGACCTAGAAAAAAATAACTATCATACTAATAGCTACTCGCTTTGAAACATTATATTTTCTCCAACATAACAAAATTTAATACATTAAGTTGTTGAAAATAAGTGATCAAAATTAGAAAAAAAATGTTTTGTTTATTTATTCTTAATATTTATTTTCTTAATAAGTTCTTTGCCATGTTTTTTTTCTCAAATCTCTTAGTTATCAAACAACTGATTTATTGACATCATTTTATATCTAAAATCTTGTCCATAATTTGTAATTAACCTACTAAATTGAAGAGCCTATTAAAATTTAAAGTAACTATACTTAAGTACTGAAAATTAAAATACCTATAACTAATCATTTTCATTTATAACTATTATAATTGCTAGTTAACTTATTATTTCAAGGAGTTTGTTGAAATTTAAAATGACTATAATTAATTTTTTTTCATTAATTATTATTATAATAATTGAGAATAGAATAACATTGATAAAATAATTGTTTGATGTAAAAATCATTTTCATATAAATCATTTTATATATATATATATAAAAACTATTTTCACAATGAAATCTATTAACTAAGATATTTCTATAATTATTTTTTCAATTGTTCCTACTAGATTTTTTTATGTTGAGCATTATTTTTTATAATATGGAGTAACTAATCACACACTAGTAGTTCTTATATGTAGTTTCTATATTGAAGAAAGAAACTTACACAAGTAGTAAATTACTGGAAATAGGAACTTTGAGGAACATATTGAACAATCAAAAACATTTCCATAAGCCATTCATATTAACGTGTGGATGAACAATGGAGCCTAACATAGTGAAAAACTCATAATTTAAGTTTCACTTTAAATAATGATTATGACGGGGAAAACAAAATTGTAGCCTCAATTTTAGTGGATGCACCATAATGATTGATCAATATTCTCTCGTGTTGGACCCTTCATCAAAGTTGTAGTCCTGGAAGTAAAGATGCAATTGCATTTTTGAATCACCTCATTTCGCTAACAAAACCACGTGATATCCCGTTTGAAGGTCTAGTTTCGCTTGTTTTTTTACCAAGCAGATTGCGGCCGATTCTGCCCATCAAATCAATATTTTCTCGAGTGAGACCCTTCATCAGAGTTGTAGTCCTGTATGTAAAGATGACCCTCGATTTTTGAATCGCCTCATTTCGCTACCGGAAGCATGTGATATCCCCGTTTCAAGGTCTAGTTGTTCAAGTTTTTTTAAGAAGCAGATTGCGGTCGATTCTGCCCCTCAAATCAATTTTCTGTTGTTCAGACCCTTCATCAAAGTTGTAGTCCTGTATGTAAAGATGACCCTGAATTTTTGAATCGCCTCATTTCGCTATCGGAAGCACGTGATATCCCCGTTTGCAGGTCTAGTTTCACTTGTTTTTTTACGAAGCAGATTGCGACCGATTCTGCCCATCAAATCAGTATTCTCTCGTGTTGGACCCTTCATCAAAGTTGTAGTCCTGGATGTAAAGATTACCCATGATTTTTGAATCGCCTCATTTCGCTACCAAAAGCACGTGATATCCCCGTTTGAAGGTCTACTTCCGCTTGTTTTTTTACGAAGCAGATTGCGGCCGATTCTGCCCATCAAATCAACATTCTCTCGTGTTGGACCCTTCATTAAAGTTGTAGTCCTGTATGTAAAGATGACTCTAGATTTTTTAATAGCCTCATTTTGCAACCAGAAGCACGTGATATCCCCGTTTCAAAGTCTAGTTATGCTTGTTTTTTTACAAAGCAGATTGTGGCCGATTCTTCCCCTCAAATCAATTTTCTGTCTGTCAGACTCTTCATCAAAGTTGTAGTCCTGGATGTAAAGATTAGCCTGTATTTTTGAATCGCCTCATTTCACTACCGGAAGCACATGATAACCCCGTTTGCAGGTCTAGTTTTGCTTTTTTTTTACGAAGCAGATTGCGGCCGATTCTGCCCATCAAATCAATATTCTCTCGTGTTGGACCCTTCATCAAAGTTGTAGTACTGGATGTAAAGATGCGCCTGGATTTTTGAATCGCCTCATTTCACTAACATAACCACGTGATATCCCTGTTTGACGGTCTAGTTTCGCTAGTTTTGTTACGAAGCAGATTGCAGCCGATTCAGCCCCTCAAATCAATTTTTCTTTCGGTCAGACCATTCATCAAAGTTGTATTCCTGTATGTAAAGTTGACCCTGGATTTTTGAATCATCTCATTTCGCTACCACAAGCATGTGATATCCTCGTTCGAAGGTCTAGTTGTGCTTTTTTTTTTATGAAGCAGATTGCGGCCGATTCTGCCCATCAAATCAATATTTTCTTGTGTGGGACCCTTCATCAAAGTAGTAGTCCTGTATGTAAAGATGTCGCTCAATTTTTGAATCGCCTCATTTCACTACCGGAAGCACGTGATATCCCAGTTTCAAGGTCTAGACGTGTTTGTTTTTTTACTAAGCAGATTGCGCCCAATTCTGCCCCTCAAATCAATTTTATGTCTGTCGGACTCTTCATTAAAGTTGTAGTCCTGTATGTAAAGATGACCCTGGATTTTTGAATCGCCTCATTTCACTACTGGAAGCACATGAAATCCCCGTTTGGAGGTCTAATTTCGTTTGTTTTTCACCAAGCAGATTGCGGCCGATTCTGCCCAAGAAATCAATATTCTCTCGTGTGGGACACTTCATCAAAGTTGTAGTCCTGTATGTAAAGATGACCCTAAATTTTTGAATCGCCTCATTTCGCTAAAGAACCACGTGATATCCCCGTTTGAAGGTCTAGTTTTGCTAGTTTTGTAACGAAGCAGATTGCGGCCGATTCAGCCCATCTAATAAATATTCTCTCATGTTGGACCCTTCGTCAAAGTTGTAGTGCTGTATGTAAAGATGATGCTGGATTTTTGAATCACCTCATTTCGCTACCAGAAGCACGTGATATCCCCGTTTGAAGGTCCAGTTGTGCTTGTTTTTTTACAAAGAAGATTGCGGTCGATTCTGCCCCTCAAATCAATTTTCTGTCTGTTGGACCCTACATCAAAGTTGTAGTACTGTATGTAAAGATGACTCTGGATTTTTGAATCGCCTCATTTCGCTACCCAAAGCACGTGATATCCCCATTTGAAGGTCTAGTTTTGCTTGTTTTTTTTACGAAGCAGATTGCGGCCGATTCTACACCTCATATCAATTTTTCTTTCGGTCGTACCCTTCATCAAACTTGTAGTCCTGTATGTAAAGATAACCCTGGATTTTTGAATCGCCTCATTTCGCTACCAAAAGCACGTGATATCCCCGTTTGAAAGTCTAGTTTCGCTTGTTTTTTTACGAAGCAGATTGCGGCCGATTCTGCCCATCAAATTAATATTCTCTTGTGTTGGACCCTTCATCAAAGTTGTAGTCCTGTATGTAAAGATGACCTTGTATTTTTGAATCGCCTCATTTTGCTACCACAAGCACGTGATATCCCTGTTTCAAGGTCTAGTTGTGCTTGTTTTTTACTATGCAGATTGCGGCCGATTCTGCCCATCAAATCAATATTGTCTCGTGTGTGACCCTCACCAAAGTTGTAGTCCTGTATGTAAAGATGACCCTGGATTTTTGAATCGCTTTATATCGCTACCGGAAGCATGTGACATCCCCGTTTGAAGGTCTAGTTTCGCTAGTTTTGTTACTTAGGAGATTGCGGCCGATTAAGCCCATCAAATAAATATTCTCTCGTGTTGTACCCTTAATTAAAGTTGTAGTCCTGTATGTAAAGATGACCCTGGATTTTTGAATCGCCTCATTTCGCTACTGGAAGCACGTGATATCCCCGTTTGAAGGTCTAGTTTCGCTAGTTTTCTTACGAAGCAGATTGCGGCCGATTCAGCCCATCAAATAACTATTCTCTCGTGTTGGACCCTCATCAAAGTTGTATTCCTGTATGTAAAGATGACCCTGGAATTTTGAATCGCCTCATTTCACTACCAGAAGCACGTGATATCCCCGTTTGAAGGTCTAGTTGTGCTTTTTTTTACATAGCAGATTGCGGCCGATTTTGCACATCAAATCAATATTTTCTCATGTTGGACCCTTAATCAAAGTTGTAGTCCTGTATGTAAAGATGACCCTGAATTTTTGAATCGCCTCATTTCGCTACCGGAAACACGTGATATCCCCGTTTGAAGGTCTAGTTTCGCTTGTTTTTTACGAAGCTGATTGCGGTCGATTCTGCCCATAAAATCTATATTCTCTCGTGTTGGACCCTTCATCAAAGTTGTAGTCCTGTATGTAAAGATGACCCTAGATTTTTGAATCTCCTCATTTCGCTACCGGAAACACGTGATATCCCCGTTTGAAGGTCTAGTTTCGCTTGGTTTCTTATGAAGCAGATTGCGGCGATTCTGCCCATCAAATCAATATTTTCTTGTGTGCGACCCTTCCTCAAATTTGTAGTCCTATATGTAAAGATGACCCTAGATTTTTGAATCACCTCATTTCGCTACCGGAAGCATGTTATATCCCAGTTTCAAGGTCTACTTGTGCTTGTTTTTTTACTAAGCATATTGCGCCCGATTCTGCCTCTCAAATCAATTTTATGTTTGTCGGACCCTTCATCAAAGTTGTAGTCCTGTATGTAAAGATTACCCTGGATTTTTGAATCACCTCATTTCGCTACCGGAAGCACGTGATATCCCCGTTTGAAGGTCTAGTTTCGCTTGTTTTTTTACCAAGCAGATTGCGGCCGATTCTGCCCATCAAATCAATATTTTCTCGTGTGGGACCCTAAATCAAAGTTGTAGTCCTGTATGTATAGATGATGCTGGATTTTTTAATAGCCTCATTTCGGTACCAGAAGCACGTGATATCCTTCTTTGAATGTCTAGTTTCGCTTGTTTTTTTACAAAGCAGATTGCGGCCTATTCTGCCCCTCAAATCAATATTTTCTCGTGTTGGACCCTGTATAAAAGTTGTAGTCTTGTATGTAAAGATGACCCTGGATTTATGAATCGCCTCATTTCACAACCAGAAGCACGTGATATCCCCGTTTCAAGGTCTAGTTTCGCTTGTTTTTTTACTAAGTAGATTGCGGCCGATTCTGCCCCTCAAATCAATTTTCTGTCTGTCGAACCGTCCATCAAAGTTGTAGTCCTGGATGTAACGATTACCCTAGATTTTTGAATCGATTCATTTCGCTACCACAAGCACGTGATATCCCCGTTTGAAGGTCTAGTTTCGCTTGTTTTTTTACGAAGCAGATTGCGGCCGATTCTGCCCCTCAAATCAATTTTATGTTTGTCAGACCCTCATCAAAGTTGTAGTCGTGTATTTAAAGATGACCCTGGATTTTTGAATCACCTCATTTTGCTACCGGAAGCACGTGATATCACCGCTTGCAGGTCTAGTTTCGCTTGTTTTTTTACGAAGCAGATTGCGGTCGATTCTCCCCATCAAATCAATATTCTCTCATGTTAGACCCTTCATCAAAGTTGTAGTCCTGGATGTAAAGATTTACCTGGATTTTTAAATCGCCTCATTTCGCGAACACAAGCGTGTGATATCCCCATTTGAAGGTCCAGCAAGAGCGACTCTGGACTTTTCTATTTCATTAAAAAGAAATATAACATACAACTATGTTATACGCATTATAGGAATAAATATAACTCCAATTTCATAAAAGAACAAGATACATTGACATGCAAAGTATGCATGATACTCCAACATTACAAGGAAGTCATTCTTACTATAAATAACACCTCATTTGTTTCTAACCATATATAAATAACTTATATCGTATGCTCTCTAATGAAAAAGGCCTAGATATGAGACAACTTTACTGATTGTATAATCTTTTAAGAATGAACATCATTCCTATCAGGTAGAAGACTTTATTTTGCCATCAAGTGTTATACATGTACCTCTCTAAGAAGTCTATCTTTGTAAGGGCCTACTTAGAAAACTATGAAGCTCTTACATATCTTGGATAACATATCTAACATGTTAGAAACATATTAAAGCTTGTGGAATAAAAGAGTGACACCATATGAAAGGTTTTTCCAATAGCATTCATAGATATACTAAGGTGTAGTATCATATTCTTAAACCTAATTTCATTTTTTGCCTTTATGATTTATGTGTTAAGCTTATTTCTTATTTCAGTACTAGTATTGTAGCTAAAAAAGCATTACTGAGCTTTTTACCATCAATTATAAGAACATAAAAACACTAAAACATATCTTTAGAGATTCAACAAGAGAATTATAAACTTGAAAAATTTACTCAAACCAATTATCAATGAGGCTATGATTAATAAAGTATATAACTACTCATTAAAATTAATTATGTATACTCTCCCTCACATAACTCTCCTCAATGTGAAACAAGAAATGAAGAACCATATTTGAGTAAAAGAAGCAAGTGTCATCAAACACAGATACTCTTGTTTTCAAATGAAAGAATCTCCATAACACCATTATTATTTTATTAGGGCATTATCCAAGAGGATCAACATGGGATCTATTCTTGATCGCCTAACATTAACCAAGTTTCTTACAACTACACATATTGAGGTGTTTGCTACCATTCAAGATATTATTTTATACAATATCCAACCCTAATGAAAGAGTGATATAATCATAAGAAATCATAACATTTTTTATTATTTTAATTGTGAAATTAAAGAATACAATCCTTTAAAAAATATATTGAAAGATTTTCTCTGAAGAATACCTCTAATAATTTATAAAGAAGAAGATGCAACATGAAAAAAAAAAGTTCACTATGGACTACCTAAAATTATATCTTTATCTTTTGAACTTTTAAAAAAAATTAGTGATGATTTCTTCATGCCTCTATGTAACCATTAAAATCTCTATGACTTCATTAAAATCTCTAAAACGAGATCTTCATGTCTCTAAATATATCTCCATGAAAAATATAATTTGAAAAATCTTCATTTCTCTATTGAAATCTCCATGACTCCATGAAATATATCCATGACAATATATATTGAAACCTTTACATTCAACACCTTTTTACAGAATATTTAAATTTTCCTTTCGTGATCATAAAGCATTTTTCATTTTCTAAATAATAATATTTTCTATTGGAAATTAGTAAAATCTCTTTTCCCTTGTAGTAAAAACTCTTATATTAACAAAATCCATTAAAAGAAAACATTCTTTTCTCATGAAAACACAATCATAATGGCAAATCTCTCATGCAAACATAGCTACTGAGGTAATATTTATACAATGAGTATTTTTTTTCATTTTTGATGGTTAAAATCTTTTAAACATGATTTTTAAAACACTTAGGGGGTAAATAACAATTTACAAATTCAAAAAAAAAGATGTTTGGGCTATGAATGTTTCCATAGTTAGAGAGACTAAATTTCCACCAATAACATGCATGACACAATAACTATGGTATAACACAACAATCAACGATCCACCATAGTTAGCCAATGGTTTTTTCCTATACTAATTAAAAACATGGATAGAACTGGCAAGCACATAAATTTCTCAATCAATGATATGTCTTATTGTCCATGAAAAAAATTCAAGAACTGCATGTACAAATACACTTAGTCATCAGGCAAGAGCAAGATCCCATTTATTAACTAAAGTATTATATGGTATGTCCTCAAGAGGCATGACGTGATGACAAAGAGTTTGTGATCTTCACAATAAGTCTCGAATTCGAGTCAGAACGTGCACCTCTTATAAGAGTTTAGGACAGTCGGAGTTTTACTCACTCATCTGAGCTCATAAAGTGTGTTTTTTGTAGGGTGAGGTTTCCTTGCATCCAAAAAAAGTATTATATGGTCTTTTATCCCGACAAGAATTTGATTTTTCAATAGTAACCTATGCCATCATCTAGTAGCACATGACACAATCATGAGCATTTCAATTTCTATATAAAGTTTTTTTTTATTTCATCATATGTCATGTGTGTAGATTAATCAACCATTGCAAATGTGATCAACACTTCGTGGTTCTTAAGACCAACTTTTTGGTACCAAAAACTCAGGGTTTTTTTTATGTTGATTAAAAACAAAATGCCCATATTGCTCAGCTAGTAGCCGTCACCATAGTTCCTGGTTACTAAAAATATTTTTTTCTCCACCAAATACTGTTATCTATGGTGACCAGCTTTCATCTTCAGGAATCATGTCACCTTTTTGTACATAGCAAGGACTTTGATAAAGTCACGTCTCTGCCATATATGCAAAAGAAAAAGGAAAAGGAAAATGAAAACTCTATGAGCTGTCAACAAATAAACATGAAAACGGTGTAACTTAACCGAGAAAGAAAATTGATGAGTATAAATTTGACCATTAGAATTAAAATACAAAAAAAGAAAATATCAATACTCCAAACTATAAATACAATAAACGTCAAATCAAGAAGAAATATATATATATATATATATATATATATATATATATTATTACTATATATATAAACCGTGTCGTGGTTTTACTGTTTGAATCCACAGTAGCATTTAGTATTAATATAACTTCCTGACAACAATAAGCGTTATCTTGAGGTAGCAGAGGTGGTCAAATGGAGCGGGACATTATGCTTGCCCTCCAAGAGGGCGTGAGTTCGAATTCCACCCTCATCCGTTTTCTATTTTACCCAAATTATAGTTAATATTAATATACAATTTCGAGAACAACGAAGCATAAGATGAGGTAGCCGAGTGGGTCCGAAAGCACGCAAATTTGGTTATCCCAAGCGCGCGCGGGGGTTCGAATCCTACTCCCACAATATCGTTTTTTGCTCTATTTTTTTTATTACTTTTTTTTTCCATAAAATATTTTTTTCCCAGTTTTTTCCATAAAATATTTTTTTCCCGGTTTATATTTTTTTTTCTTTTTTTCACTTACAAAATATATATTTTTATTTGTTTTTAATAATTAGGAATGTCTAAGCTAGGTTAAGCACACCACGATTAATTCTCGAATTCAATTTTTGTTATAGCTTTTTTTTCTTTTTTTTTCAAGAAATATTTTTTATTTTACTCAATATCGTTTTTTGCTCTATTTTTTTATTACTTTTTTTTTTGCTATTGTTTTTCCAGTTTTTTCCATAAAATATTTTTTTCCCGGTTTATATTTTTTTTCTTTTTTTCACTTATAAATATATATTTTTATTTGTTTTTAATAATTAGGAATGTCTAAGATAGGTTAAGCACACCACGATTAATTCTCGAATTCAATTTTTGTTATAGCTTTTTTTTCTTTTTTTTCCATGAAATTTCCGTTTCGTGCAAGTACTTCTGCATGGATTTATTATTTTTTACTGAATTTATATTATAACAAAAAAAAAACACAATTAATATTTTTTTTACGTTAAAAAAATATGGTGCCATGTTTTTTTCTAATTATTTTTTTTCCATAATTTTTTTTGCTGGTTATATTTTTTTTTCTTTTTCCACTTCTATATATATATTTATTTTTTTATTTATAATTGGGATGACAAGGCTAGCTTAAGCGCACCACAATTAATTCTCGAATCCATTTTTTTATAGCTTTTTTTTGTTCTTTTCCTGATTATGTTTTTATTTCCATTTTTTCCCATGAAATATTTTTTATTTTGCTTGGAAATGTGATTGATTTTTTAAAAAAATATATTTTTGGCGTAGAAATATATTAAAATAAAATAAAATAAAATAATTTTTAACATCAGCACATGAAAATGATCTAAAAATATTAAAAAAATACAATGTTTATTTTCTATCCGTATTTATTCATTTATTCTTTTAGATTATTATTTTTTTGATTCATTTTTTGTCAGGATTTTATTTTTATAAGGTCCTGTTCTGAAATTTTAATTTATGTTGCCGATAATTTTAAAATTAATATTGCTTCTTTTTTCTCTTTGTTTTTTTTTTTTGTATTTTCTGTTATTTTATCTTTTTTAGGATCATATAATTTTATGATTTTATTGTTTGTGCAATAATAATGATAATTTTAGTGATTATTTTTTTATTGTTTTTTATTAATTGTTTTTAATTTTTTTTATTTTTCAGGTTAATTTAATGATTTTATTTTTTTCAACAGTAATGTTGATGATAATTTTAACTATTATGATAATAAAAATGATAGTAACATAGGGATGAATTTTTAATTTATGTTTTTATCTTTTTATGGATAGAAAATTAACTATGTATTTTTTATTTGATTATTGCAGGTCTTTTCATAATTTATATTTTATTTTTAAATATAATTTAAATTGAATTATAAAATGAACTAATCTTAATATAATGAATTCAATAATTCAAATATCCTAATCTTCTTGCTTTTTTTAATGATGATGATAATTTTATATTGGTTAAAAACTACTAAACAGATAAATTTATATCAATTTAAAATTCATATATTTTATAGAAAACTTGCACTTTACAGTAATTTTGCACAAATTTATTATTTTGACTAAATTTATATTACAACAAAAAAAATACATATAATTAATATTTTTTTATGTTAAAAAATATGTTGCCGCCCGCGACGAGGCGCGGGGGCATTGGCTAGTATATATATTAACTATAAAATAAATCCCGTCGATGTTTTACTGTAGCTGCGTGCACTGTGCACGCAGACTCAGTTGCACTGTGGATTGCGACAGTATTTTTTTTTTTTTTTGTTTTGTGAACAGTATAGTCACGGTTTTAGCCCCCGAAAACGCCAAAAATCTGCACAGTAAAACGCCAAAATTATGCACAGTGACGAGGGCCTTTCTTGATTTTTCACAGTCCATTTGCACAGTGCACAGACGATAAAGGCCCCCGAAACGGACAAAATAGCGCACAGTGAACGGGGGCAGCTGCGTCCTTTCCCATCCGGTTTTTCCGTAAATATCGGTAGGGTCAGGGGCCTCTTGGTAATTATCCCATTTGTTTATTATTTTTTCCGATTAACTGCTGGCGCGTCATGCGGACGCGACAGCAGCGCTCGACGCTAACGCGCCTTTTAGGAGGCGCGTGAGCCTTATTCCCGCCGTTAAAAATTCCGTTCCGCCGCACAGAACGATGCGCATGACGGTCATCTATCTTCCGTCGCGGCGCGTTCCGGTCATACATGGCCGGTTAAGCGAGGGTGGACGGTTTTTTGTCGGCTGCCGCGTTTCTCTCTCCTGCCGCCGCAAACTCTGCTTCGGTCCCCGATGTTTGTGCAACGTTTATTTTGGTCCCTGATGTTTTGATTTCTGATTTCTTTTCCGTTCCTTTAATTTATTCGGTACAGATGTTTGAATTTATTTTAATTTGGTCCTTTAATTAAAATTAGTCATATATACAACATTTCATTTCAGTCCCTCTTCTTCTAATTTTTTTGTAACATTACACAGCAATTAAACTTATTATTTCATGATTTATTTTTGTCCCAAGATTTGTTTTCTTTTCAATTGTATCCTTTAATTGGAATTAATCATATATTTTATTTTTCATTGTGGTCCTTATTCTTTTTATTTTGTTATTTTATATTGATTCATTTTTTGTTTTTTTAATTCTTGGATAATATTTATTTTATATTATTAATAATAATATTAATTTAATTGTTTTTGTTGCTTACTCTTTTGTTAATGTTTTTTTTCCCTCTGGATAATTTAATAATTTTTATTGTTTTGACAGTAATAGCAATGATAATTTTTATTTTTTTGAATTTTTTTTTCTTTTGTTAAAGTTTCTTGGATATTTTTTCTATTTCATTTATTTTTGTTTCTTTCATTACTACCATAATAATAATAATAATAATAATAATAATAATAATAATAATAATAATAATAATAATAATTATAATAATAATAATAATAATAATAATAATAATAATAATAATAATAATAATAATAATAATAATAATAATAATAATAATTAAAATTTAATTGTTTCTTTTACTTACTCTTTTGTTAATGTTTTTAAGTGTTTTTTTTCAGGATAATTTGAAAATTTTTATTGTTCTGGTAGTAAAAGCAATGATAATTTTAGATTTTAAGGCTTTGATTTTGATAAGGTGTGTTCAACTACTTTATTATATTAATTTTTGCATATATAAATATTGTATTTTTATTTTGATTCGGCAAATCAAAGCCTTTAATTTTTATATTTTTGTATATAAAAATTGTTCGCTCAACCCGCAACGTAGAACATATATTTTTTTAAATTTTCAGATTAGATGATTTTTTTCGGCTAATAACTTTTTTTTATTTTTATTTGCTCTTTGTATTAAATATTTTTATAAGAAAAAACAAAATTACTTAAATTATCTGCACACTAATAATTTCAGTAATTTTGTTTTTTCTTATAAACATATTTTACTCTTTTTTCTAATGTTAGTTCGCGCTCTTTTGTGATCGTTTATGACGCAATACCTATATTCTAAAAGATTCAATCTATGCTTGCGTAATAAACTCAACTCAAAATTTTATACATTTTATCTCTTAATCTATAACTTTTATTTACTTATATCATATAAATTTATCATTGTGAATTTAATTATGTTAAATTATATACACAAGAATACCCGCGGCAACGCGCGGGGGAATTTGCTAGTATATATATATATTGCGATGATAAATAGTTGCTGATGGAGATTCAGTTATGAAGGAATTAAAGCCTAGATTTTGAATGGGGCGACTGCGCGCATCGCTTCAATTTGCAGAAACTCTTGCAGTACTCTCGGAGATAATTAGTTCTCTGATGGCGGTGTTATTGTTTTGAAAAGTACTAAATTCTCTGTCAAGCACTTAAGATTCCTAATATTCGAAGTAAAACATGCATCGATCCCACTTTTTCTTTTCTTTTCTTTTGACTATATAGGCATCATGGCATGCGGAGGTACAGAAGCTTTGAGTAGATATCTCAATTTACAGGCTTCCAATGACTTGAATCTGATCAATACCATACAGATTATACTGTTTAACAACTATAAATATTGCTTGGTCAAACTAGTATTGCGGCTTGGTGGGTTAAGAAATTTCTACGGCAAAATATACGTATATGTACGAATGCATGTACGTATTCCAAATATTTCTCTTTATGTCATTTTCTGCTGCTAATTTTATGCAAAGACTTTGTAGCCATCAACAAGCTGTTGTCGTTTAATAAATTTTAAGAGATGCAATGTGAACTCAAAGCAGTTTTGAAGATTTGAACTGTTAATGCACGCGATGGCTGTGGAATTTTTGTTCTAATTATGGAAGAATCCCGCTAGCACATACCATTTTCCGAGAGAGAAAGTACAAGGAAAATTCATATCAAAGTCAGAATATTAGAGAAGAGAATGCATGTGGCTAAAGAGACAAAATGGAAAATGAAATTCCTCCGACATGGAAAACCTGGGAACGATCTGTAAATTGACCAGTGCCTGGTTCCTGGATTAACCACGCTCCTCTCCTAATTTTCCATGTGAGTACTGAAAAACAAAAACAAAAAAACATGCATACCCAAGGCTTTAATTATGCAGGCTAGACATGCAAGATTTCTGGACAAGCTATAGTACTCTACTCTTGACATGTGTAACGTTAGCACATCTATAGACAGAGAAAACACCTCTCTCTATCCCTCTCTCGCCCTCTCTCTCTCTCTCTCTCTCACACACACACACACACACATATTGAAGGCATAGGCATATGCGTATTATAAGCTCCCATGGATTTGGTTATACTTATGAATACCATAGATGATCCTATGCAGATCAAGTGAGGATGTTAGGAAAGGAGCAATAATGATCTTTCATGCATGAAAGAAGCAAGCCCTAATTTATTATGTGTACCATATGACATATTAAATTTTTGCAAATAAGTCATTGAGAATGGAAAGTTTGCACTATGTGCGATTGTTGATGGTTTCAACAAGAAAAGAAAACCACTTATTGCAAATCATATATCTCTGTGGACAGCAATACACCTTCCACCTACATGGATAGATATCATGAAAAAAGCTGATGTAATTTTAAGCATTTAACAAACGAAGGTGGATATATAGAGATGGGATCAGATTAGTGATTAATTAAGATCTAATCAAAATTACAAGCACAAACATAGCCAAAAAGCATCATCATGGTTTCTTGAAAAAATTATAAAATCATAAAAATACCATAAGCAGTACTTAATATATAGAAGTTTGACATATTGAAAGCAAACTAGTTATATATTTAGCGAGTGATGAGCATGGAAAAAAGAAACAAAATGAAAACCCTTGTAGAGATTTGCTTGATCTAGCAAATTAAAGATCGGACCGAGACGCTTGATTCCCCGAGTAGATGTTGGATCCTTCGGTGAAAAAGACCCTTCAATATTAATAATAAGACATATCTAGTTGAAAGGCAACTGGTTTGTTTTTCTCAAAAGTGGGAACCTTTTTTTTTTCTTGCTCTCCTTTTCTTCTTCCTCGTCTTCTTCTTCTTCTTCTTTTGCCTTTTCTCGTTCGGGTTTCGGGATATGAAGTTGGTGGCGACTGATAAAGGAGTCGTGGTGGGATGAGGTAGTGGAGGTGTTGAGGGGGTAATGATGACGGTGGTGGAGAGAGAGTGAGAAGGGCATGGAGGCGGAGGAGGGCATGATGATTGATGTTGGGCTATGTGGTTGAAAGTTTGGAGAAAAATCCAAGGTATTGCGTGCCAATTCCTCAGAGAAATTTAAGAGAGAGATAAAGACTCACCCTCTCTCTCTCTCTCTCTCTGTTGAGAGAATTATCACGAAACCCATGGTGCGAGCTAGCTTTTTCATGCCCCAGCTCTCTACTTCTCTAGGAAAAAAAGGACCCTTTATTATGCTTTTTTTATTTTTATTATTGGAAACAATTACCAGATGCACACCACGAGTTTTGGTTTTGGCTACATCTTCCAATCACACAAGGTGCAAGCAAGCTGTCGCCTTGACAGTGCAGAAAGAAGAGGCCTAACGCGAGGATTTTACTAATCAAGAGTTTGGTATAGAGGTAAATGATTGGACTTTAGTCTTTGGCATGCAGGAATTGGTGTCACAGATGAAAATTTCTATTATCCTTCGTTAGTTATTTTATTCACTACAGTAAAGGCTGTTTCTGACTGTATATGGAAGACATGAATTACCGATACCAAGCTTTATTGGGTCTAGCTAAAGATAAGAACTTGGCAGGCCCACCGATATAACTAAGTAAGAAATAAAGAATGTCAGCAGCAGCAGCAGCAGCAGCATAAGCATATATATATATATATATATATATATATATATATATATATTATAGAGAGAGAGTGAGAGAGTGAGAGAGAGAGAGCTCAAGACCGTGAGAGAGATTAACAAAACGAAAGAATATACGTGGGAGAGAGAGTTGTGGTATTTCGAGGGGGAATATGTGGGCTTGTGGGTGCATTTGGCTCCCCTGCAAAAGCACTCTGATAAGAAAATATATAGGACTGACGACAAAAATGTTTTTTAGCTGTTCCTCAAATGTGTCTCTCTTTCGGTCAAGGAAAAATTTTACGATCTGGTCTTCTAATTTTGGCTTTTGGAAATCTGAACCAAGGATTACAGCAAAGCAAAAGATTCCCAAGTAAGCATATTTTGAATTGTGTCACCACCTCAATATTATCTAACCGATTTGAAGATCTAGCTAGATACTCTTTTTTTTTTTTTTTATGCCTGGCTAGATACTGATTTTTCCCATTCTGCTCCCTTTTATCACATTCATATTAACGTTTTTTAGATACAAGGTACCTAAGGGGTGTGATATTGTGGTAAAAAATTTGAGATGCATTTCTTGTAAGAATTTGGGACAACTTGGGTTTTATTCACTCATTTGGGTCTACAGAGTGTGTTTTCTGACTGTGTGGTTTCCTCGAATCCAAAAACAAAAGTTTTTTAGATACAATAAAATTTTATTTTTTTATTTTCAAAAAATATATTTTATAAATCTAGATAAACAAATAAAATCTCGGTTATTTCAAATTTTTATAAGAAAATCACATCTAATTGACGACTTTACTTGAGAAATTTACTTCACTATAACTAAGTTCGTAACCTATGTACATTACATATACATCGCTTCTGTCTGCATTACTCCAAGCTTAGGTTTCAACTTAAGACATTTGGAACTGATCACTGCTATTTCCAAGCTTAGGTATGAATTTGTAAGGGGAAAAAGAAATGGTAAAAAAGGCACCCTCTGCCTGCAAAGACCCTGATCATTATTAAAAAAAAAATCTATTTAATTTAATCCCTTTCTTTATAATACCTCCTCGACCCTCTTTGCTAATAAACTATTTAATCTGGGGTGCGTTAAGGAAATTAAAATTCTCAAGAAGCTAGAATTTGGAGTTTCATGTAATATATTGTTGAATTTGTTTTGAAATTCTTACATTTCTATAAATACAGAAGTCTTTGAGAGTTCATATTACTTTCAAAAAGTCTAGAGACATGAATTGGATATTAAATTGCTAGCTGAAAAAATACACAGAATCCAAAAGAAGATAAGAGCTATAATATATATGAAAAGACAAAACTACTCTCTCATGTATTAATTTGGACACTCGGTGAATGTCTCATTGAAAAAAAAATACAAAGGAAGAAAGAAAACCCTATTCTGTATGTGTATGTGTATGTGTATGTGTATGTGTATGTATGTATGAGAAAGGAATATATACTTGATAAATGTGCTTTGGTAGGGCAAGAATCGCAATGTAAACTCCCTTTGGCCATGCGGCAGGCCGCAGGGCATCACTTCATGAGGTTTGACCCCGATAAAGTCACCCGCATGACCAGCCTTTTTCTCGCTTTCTCCTTTATACACACACAAGTGCAGAAAATTATATGGGAAAACCAAAGTAGCTAGCTAGCTACTTCATCAAAAAGTTGCTCTAAAGAAAGGTAAAATTGTTCCGGAGATTCAATTCCTTTTAGCATCAAACAAAGTCTAAAACCAAAGATCAAAAGTTGACAGTATTTCGTGTCTCCCAAGTCTCTGTGTTGATCATATACATGCTGGCACCATATTCTTATCGTTCTCTTTTCTGCACTTCTTGCCATTTTCTGTGACAATTCTCCATCAGCGTCCTTGGTGTCCCACCATAATTGAAACCAGCTTTGCCTGACTATAAGAGCTGTCAATATAAGAGTGATGAGATGGGATACTGCAAGAATCTCAATTTATCATGGAAAATAGAAATTCAGTCCTGTTATTTTGAAGAAACTAAACCTATCCATCCATGGATGCTGATCTGCTGCTAAATTAACATGATGTGGGAGTTGCTGTTTGGGTCCACTTCGCTTTCTCTTTCTGTGATTCCACTCAGGCAGTAGGTGGTGCGTGGCCGCTACGACAAAATAGTGAAAAGTGTGTTTTTATTCCAAGTACTGTTTGGTTCCAAAAATCTGCTTTATCATCATTACAATGAGGAACGGATGAGTGTTTTGAGTTTGACTACTATAAAATATTATGACCTTTATAACTTGTGAAATTTCTGCACATGGAGCCAAGTTGGATCCCGTTGTATTATACTATACAGTACTGCCTTCTACTTTTGTGTTCATCGTGTTCTTGTTATTTCCTCTCCCATCGCCCTCTGATGAATCTGAAATTAATGTTACCTCAAATCTCATATCCCCTGGCTACCTAAGTGAATCTCAATCGATCGAGCCTCCCCAAAATTTATTCTCTCAACAAGTTTATGATGTTTCATAAAATTCCCAATTGAATCCCTTTATCCATTTTTTATTTATTAATATGGGTATCTAGGCAGCTTGCACGTATCTCGACTAATCACACGAGTTTTAAAATTAACAACGATGTAATTTTCTAGTTTTCATTATATTAGCAACCACGGGGCTCGAACTTGAAATCATAGAAAAGCAAATTTCTTGATCCCAAACTTTTACCACTGGAAAATCTACTAAATTGCTCCCTTTATCCATATTTGCTGATGGGTTATGTGTTTGTGTAGTAAAAATAATGTCATTAAGTATGGATTTGATGTGTTTCCATTAAAAAGTTGTGAAAGGTGTCCATTCAAATATATGATAAAAAATAAAATAATAAATTTTAAGTTAAAGAGAAGAAAGAGCTATATTTTAGTTACCAAAAAGGTTTATATGAAACTTGAAAATATTGATCTATAGACTATACAAGTGGTATGGTAATAAATACTCACGGTTTTTTATATTATATAATATAAAAATAACTACATTAAAATATGAAAGATTAATAATAATTACCTAATCATTATCTATTTGATAAGAATTTGAATAGCCATATCTAAGTCGTCAAATTTTAAATACCCATTTCGATAACAAAATAATTTCAATATTTTTTAGAATCAATAATCTAATATATCTTGTTAATCATATGCAAACAAAAACATTATTAACTTATAACCATATAATTAACAACAACTAAATATGTTCATAAATATAGAAATATTTTTAAAACATATCAGTTTATGAAACTATCAAATAAATTGTTCCAACTAAATATGTTTATATGATAGGGATAAGAGAATAAAAAGAAATTTCATTAATAAATAAATATTACAATTATTTCTACCTAATATATGAGGCTTTTCAACTAAAAAGAGTTAGAAATATGTTGTCACTTAGTTCTTCAAGAAAACTAAAAAAAAAATGGTTCTAGAAAAAAAAAGTTGTGTTTAAAGATAAATATAGATCACAAAAACATCATTTAAAAACAAGATTATCTTGCTTTGTTTCTTGTCCTAACTTCATTTCATGTCGGTCATTATATACTCAGTTATTATTTTTAAACTTATTTTACAAGGGTTTTTTTAAGCCAGTATTGTTTGCTATTGATTCTGAATTAACTTATAAATTATTTGAGCCTAAAATAAGTTAGGTGGCAAAACTTTAGTCTATGAGGCTTGCTCTATTCATTTTAAGGTTAGGTTTTTTATTGGAATTTTTGGATCTTAACATGATATTGTCCACTTAAGAGAAGTTTTGAATCAAGCACTCAAAGTTTGATCCAACATACATACATACATACATACATACATACATACAAATAAAATGAGCTATGAGTGTTAGGTCAGTATAATTGGTATTAACTGTGAGGGTCAAAGAACCAGGCATCACCTTGATCACTAGTTTTAGATAATCGATTCTTCATCCATATTTTTCAATTATAGAAACTTCACATTTCATCCTATGATCCAGGACTTTCTCATCTCATAACAATATTATTTCTTAATAATTAGTTTGTACATAAATTAATAAATATTTCACATCATACTTAAATGAATTAGTTTTCAATTTAATAAATGTCGAGAGATGAAATGTGAAAAGTAATTATCTTAAACAAATAAAAATAAACACATCAAGTAAACTTGGATAAACCTCATAAATCTGGTTTAATCTTTAAAAATCACAACTTGTAAAACTCTCAAACCTAGTTCAATCAAAAAGTTTTATTACCAACTAATTTTAAAAACTTTCCAAAAAAAACAGCAATCAAAATAATAAAAATAGAATTTGATAGGAAAGAAAAATTAAAAAAATATATATAAAAATAATCTCAAATAAAATAAACAATAATTCAATGGATATACTCGAAAAATTCAAGTTCTTATATTGTGTGATTTGGTGCCATACGCAAGTCATGATTTTGGCACCAACTCAAGTAGAGAATTGATCTCCAAACGATAAACATTTACACTAGTTAGATAATTATAAAAATAGATAAAAGTAGAGTTAATATTTCTCTTAGTACTATATTAAATAAATATATTTTTTTTTTGCATGCCGTGGATTATTAAATAAATCATAATTTTAAGGATTAAACTAAGTCTTTCATGACAAAATAGCAATGAGGTATGTATTTTAGTTTTTATTTTTTTGTTAAAGTTGATTCTCCTTTTTTAATTGTTATATTTAACTACAACTAAACCCTGATTTCATTGAATTGATGCCAAATTAATGTTTGAATTTTTTTTCATGCATTGAATAGGTGAGATAATACAAACTAAAAGAAACTTAAAAAAAAAATGCTAATACACATCGAGAGGATAAAGTTGCAAAAATAAAAAGTTAGATGATGAAAATAAAAAAAGCATTGATGAAAATGAAGAATGCAATCCAAAGTGAAATTCTTTTTATTAAAAACAAATGTTATTTGTCTCTCCAATATATTTTATTAAAACTATGAATGCTATTTTTCTCTCATATGTGCAAGTGTGTGCACAATTATGTTTTAATTGCAAATTTTAGCGCACGCGCGCACACATATATATATATATTGATTTGAAGCCCTTTTTGCAAGATGTACATTAAATAAGTTTTTATTTATCTTAAAAAGGAGCAATGGAGAAAAAAACTAACCTTGGATTAAAAGCCTAAAACTACTCCTTCTGGGTGTTGAATTACCCTCCAAAAAAATAAAGTTCGGATATTTGAAGCATTTTTAATGGTAATCAATTTTTTTTTGATAAAATACTGAAAATAAAGAAAAAAAGAAATCAACAATATAATAATAAAAAAAAGGTACCTTCGTACATTGCGCGGGCACTACATTAGCTAAGGGCAAATCCAACGGGGAGAGCAATCAATGCAGGCAAAGCCAAAATTTTAAAAAATTAGCTATTTTTGTTAAATTTACGTCTCCAACGGGGAGAGCTAAATGGAGAGCCAAAATGACTTCTTCATCTTCGGGAGGCATTCCTACATGTCTATCATGCAGAGGCAAAAAAAAATCCGACCGTTGTAATGTTACCGTTACCATTGTCCAAATTAAAACACACAACAACCAATCAACACAGCCAATCCAAACAAGAAAACAGCACAACATAGCAAAATGGAGGGGGACAACGAAGAAGAAGAATAGGAGGAGGAGGAGGAAAATAGAAGAAATGGGTGTGGGGTGCGGCTGGAGAAGAGTGAACGGCTATGTGGGGAGTGGAAGGGTGTGTGCGGGGTGGGGGGCGGCTGGAGAGGAGTGGACGTCGACGTGGGGGGGCGGTTGGAGGGGAGTGGACAATGGGTGGGGCAGCGACTGGAGGTGGATTGGGGTGTGGGGGGGGGGGGGGGGGGGGGCAGAAGAGAAGAAGGTAGGGTTTTTTAGATTGAAATGAAAATGAAGGGGACAAACGAGGTGGGGTGGGTTTTTATAGTAAGTATTATTATATTATAATAATTATTATTATATAATAATAATAATTAATTATAATATTAATTTATTATTATTATTAATAATAATTATAATAATAGTTAGCATAAAAAATAGGGGTATTAATTTGTAATTAATTTGATTGAATTATTTGTAATGGAATGTATTATAATTAATTATGTTTGAACTCATTGATTATTTATTAATGTGTTTATTTTATTTTTTTAGTTTTTCTAACACTAAAAGACAATAAGTAACATTAATTAATTTGAAATACAACAACCATAAAAAAACATAGAATTACTTGAAAAACATACAATAAGTAACTTAAATTTCAAATTTCAAATATTATGGTTTTTTTTAAATTATATTTAAATTTATTTTTTTTAATTTAAATATAATTAAAAATAATAATTTTATTGTTTGAGAGTTTTTCAAAAGCAATTATTTAGTTATATAACTTACTTATATTAATTGTATAATTAAACTATATACAAAATAATTGAACTTTATTTAAAATAATATAAAAAAATAGTTCTTCAAAATGGCTTTTACCATTGGAGAACACATCAATAAAAAAACTATATATACACTATTTAAAGAGCCATTTTACAGATTTAACTCTCTAAAATAACTTTTACCATTAGACTTGCACTAACAAAATTATAAGAATTTGAAATCATGCTTGGACGGCTGGGCTTTGTTACGGTGAAGACAGTGTGCAATTCTAGTTTCAGCTTTTGACCAGGTTATAAGCGCTTTGAGCCCCATGAGGCAGTATCTTTTGATGATGGAGCCCATTATTCGGCCGCTTCCTACCGTATCTTTGTAAATTATAGCTAACTCGTGGCGGCATCGACAACGCTCGCGAGAAAAGAAAAATGCTGGCTTGGCGCTGCAAACCTCCTGCTGCACTTTTTCCGCTCTCGATCGGGACTTTTGTCGAACACTTTCCCTTCATAAAACCAAAAGCATTTCCTCTTTACAGAATCAAGTCAAAATCGCTAACTACCGCCGCCGCCATCAGAAATCATAATTCTTCTGGTTTCGATTCCTTCAGTTGCCGCCAAAAACAACAAATCCGCCTGTATGTTGATACTCTTCTTCAGTGGAACCAGGTAGGGTCATACACAAACAAGAACATAAAAGCTAGCCAAAACTAAGATTCTAGTGTTTGGTTTCTTTTGAGGTTTTGAATTCTGATAATGTTGCAGAAAATGAACCTGACTGCAGTTACTGACGTGGATGAAGTAATGGAGAGGCATATTAAGGATTCACTTGCAATGCTACCACCTATACAGGACTCTTATATCTCACGCTCTAATTCTTCAATTGACAGTATCAAACTTGTTGATGTTGGTACCGGTGCCGGTCTTCCTGGATTGGTTTTTGCTATTGCTTGTCCTGGTTAGCCTTTTTTTTCTTTTGTTTTCCTTTCCTTTTGTTTGTTCCTTGAAGTGGGCTTTGCTTTGTGTGATGCCATTGGTATTGTAATTTCCGTGTAGCATGGAAAGTAACGCTTTTGGAGTCGATGAACAAGCGATGTGATTTCTTGGAACATGCAGTTAGTGTTACTGGTTTGTCAAATGTTGAAGTTGTGAGGGGAAGAGCAGAGGTATTGCTTTCTGTTTTCGGAGTTTGAATCTTGATAAGCTTTGTTATCTGAATAATCACATTTTTAGTGAAACTTCACACAAATTTTAGCTGCTAAGTTTTGTATTTGATATGTTTTTGGGTGTTTTGCTCATCATTAATTCTTGTTATAGGACAGAATTTAGGGCAGAATGTTACCTTCAGAGAGAAATTTGATGTAGCAGTAGCCAGAGCAGTAGCAGAAATGAGAATTTTAGGTAATTATAAAAATCCTACCTTAATGTCTTACGTGTATTTTTTACTCTTTTAAGGAAGCTTACTGTTAAGGCTAGAGGTGCTTGTTTCTATTGATTTTCAGCGGAGTATTGTCTTCCTTTGGTTCGTGTTGGTGGGTTGTTCATAGCTGCAAAAGGCCATGATCCTCAGGTACGTATCTTTTTCAGACTGTAAATTGACCCACTTTTGTATTTACTTAAAATTAATATGTTATGGACATTATGTTGACAAATTTATATTCCATATTTTAATGGCATGGAAAAGAAACTTATGAAGAGGAAGCCCATTTGTATTGTAAATAGTTGTTTTCTAGAATTTGAAGTTCTGAACATAAGTTTCTTCAGCATGATATTTTTAGTTCATGTCCTTGTCTTTCTGTTTGTTAGTCGGTACCTTGGAATCTGTGATTTTATATTTCACACACCATAGAAGCCAAAGATTGGGTTTTATAAATTATAGAAGTACTCTGCTTCGTGATACACTAGTGTTATGATAAAAGGTTTGCTGATAGACTGACAAAAAAGTTGATTGAATTCAAAACCTTACATGATATTGCATATTGATTATTACAGTAATCTGATTTCCAACCCCTTCAAGTACTTCTGTGCTTTTTAATGGTTCTTATCTTGGTAAATAAAACGCCTATTGTCTATTTCTTTTTCTTATAAACGCTAGCAATCAACAACAATCTAACGAGATGTACCTTTTGGGCCAGGAGGAAGTAAGAAATGCAGAAAGGTCACTCAAATTGATGGGCGCATCAGTATTGCAACTGTGCTCAGGTACTATTGCTGCATAATCACTCTGGTACATCAATACATATTCTTCTTGGTAAAAATATACCATTTTTTATATTTCATTATGTTAAAGACAGGCTCGCATTTGTATCAGGAATGAATCTGATAGGTTATCTTTATTATAATTTGATCAAGTAAGTGCAAGAAGCTGCTGCCTTGATCAGATTGTACGGACCATTAGCTTAAATGAGTAGCTCTGGATATCCTTATTATAATTTTGATCAATGACTTTAACTCTGTATAATGGTCATCAGTTTTGCTGTCTTGGCCAGAATTGATGCCTCTTACCTGAGAAGTAGAGTTGCTTGCACTACGCAGTGAACACATAATTTTTTTTAAGTTTGACGATCCAACATGCTGTCTGCAAAAGGATTGTCAACCTTTTTTTTGTAGAATTTAAGGCCAGATTTTCCTTTTTATTAAGATTTCAATTTTGACAACTGCCCTTGTGTTGTCAATGTACACTTCCTCACCGAGCTGATATTAACACACTTTTGCTGCTGTATCCAGTTGAATCACACAGCCCATATGGACAGAGAACTGCCATCATATGTTCAAAAGATCATCCCACACCAAGGAAATACCCTCGTGATCCAGGTACCCCAGCAAAATTACCACTGTGATGCCCATTCTATTTTGCTTCTTGCATTCTACACACGCTGCATATGTGGTAACGTGTACTTTCAGATTATCATTTCTGCTATTAAAAAAGTAGGCAGCAGTGCTGTAGCAGCTCGATATTTGACAAGTGAAGCAATTAGTGCTCATCAAACAATGTTCATTCAGTGATTTAATTAATCTTTTGATATGTATATATGACAAGTTGTACTTTTGCTTGATTGGCTAAAGCTTGCAATATCTGCTCATATGAACAGAGTATCTTGGCTTTCGTTTTGGAGTTTTTTTTATATAGTTTTGAGTGAGAAATAATGTCTCCAAAGTTGAGGAACTATATGTCTCCAAAGGTAAATCTTGTGAAAGCTGAAAATTAAGGCAATAGCAATGCTCCCTTACTGTGGTTACCTTGAGAGCTGTTTTCTTGGTGAATCATGAACTGAAATATTTCAATACGAGTTCAAGCAGCTGAAAAGAACTGCACAGCAAGGAAAAAAGGAGAATCTCTTTGGGTGTGTAAATTCTCTTCAAGTGTTGCAATTTAGAATCAACTTTTCTCAGTGGGCAAGGCATTTATGAATATTTCCTGCGTGCAAATTAATGAACTTTTTTGCTTATCAAATCCTCTGTTTGCATGATGCAAATGTGCATACGCCCATGCATAAAGTAAATCTTATGCCTGGCGAAATAAGTTGGAAATTGTCCATTCTATTATATTCTAACTATATCCCATAAACTAAAAGTAACATTTAAGTAAAACTAGCTTGTAAGGTTCTGTTATATTCTAACTATACCCCATAAACTAAAAGAAACATTTCAAGTAAAACTAGCTTGTAAGAAGGCAGTGTTAATTTTCTGTTTGCATGTGGTTTATATTTTAACATGACGTGCATGAAAACGTAAACATCAATGAAATATTCCACCTAGGATAGCTATGAGGATAATCCTTCGCTGTGATTCAATGAAGCACTGATATGGTTGTTTCTCTCTGATTTGCATAATGGTGGAGTGACACATGATGCATGCGTCTCCCATGTCCAATATGTTCCAAATATGACATGTTCCATGCCAGCTGTTAGGGCATTACATGTTGTAGCCATATTGATTTGAGCATTAAAATGTTTCGAGTTTTTTTAATGTTTATATAGTCAGGTAGATGCCATCATTTGTGGGCATAGGTTGACTGCTTGCTTGTATTTATTTCATAGTCAGGTTAAAAGTATTTTCACATTTCGTATGATAATCTTATGCTTCCACGTGGTGAGATTATATGTGTAGTGTCTGTTTGGGAGTGTGGTTAAGACTGTTTTTAAAAATATTTTTCATTCAAAAATACATTAAAATGATATTTTTTTATTTTTTAAATATTATTTTTTATATCAGCACATGAAAATGATATAAAAATACTAAAATTTTTTAATTTAAAATAAAAAAATTCATTGTTTTTCAAAAAAAAATTTGAAACGCATTGGAGATTGAGTAGAAGGATGATGTTATGTTTTATTTATTATTATGTTTCAGGATTTATGGGATGAAATCTTAGATCTCCAGATCCCACTAGTATCCAATGCCTAGAAAATTAAAGGAACGGAGCCTACCAGGAGGAAGAGCAGGTTAGGATAATGACCGTATAGGAAAAACGACTTTTACCTAACCTCTCTTCCACTTGTAACTTGTTAAGGAGGCTGATGATTCAAAAAAAAAAAAATGAAGTTAATCTATGCCTTATCTTGTTAAGTTAATTACATGAGAAAAAAGCAACTTGTGCATCTAATATTTAATCATTTTGTCGTTCTTTATTCTATTTGGGTTTTCTTTCGTTTTCATCCAAAATAGTGTACGGTACGGTCCAAAAGTATATTTGTTTCTCATCTTTTATTTTCTACTTTGTTCTTTCTGGCTTCCTTGTAAGAAAGGAACTGGTTTGTTATGATAAAAAAATGAGAATAATGGAATTTGCCATGCTCACTTTTTTCTGCTATAGGCTCTTTCTTTTATGGCAGCTAGATGCCGTGTACAGAAACATCTTCGCTTGAATCCCTCTTACTTTATTTTTCAAATTGGATAGAAAAGGTGAGTTTGGATTTTGGATGGATAGATATTGTTTCGAAACCCTCCCTTATCAAGGCAGCTGTCTGTATGTCTTGTATTTACTCTCTTGGACATTAGCATATATGGAGTCGCTCTCCCTTCATGCGGAAAACCTTTTTCTCATATTTTGAGCACTGAGTTGAATAGTAGGATTTTTTTAAGTATCCTGTGATGCCTTTACATCTGTTTGTTTTGTGAGCTACTAGTATGGGATCAGGAGCACAATTGAGATATTTTGAGTATAGTGAGTTTACACGCAAGCATATCAGCCCTTAAATTATACTATAATTGAAGGGTCAACATGGCTTCCCACACGACAAGACAATTCAACTCTAGAAATGGTATGGTGGGGGGAAAGAAAGCATGCAGGAGAAAACAAGAGGAACTGTACTGTAGCAGACTTGTCATATTATATTTCTCCAAGCTGAAGAAATCTCCTACCGGAGAGGGACGTTGATCTGCCACACTCTGATATCACAGTCCAAGCTCCCACTGTAAAGAAGATACGACGAATCAGTTGTGCTGTAATGGACAATCGTTGCCGTCAAGCACTTGACAGGGCCTCTGTGCCCTTCTAAAACTGCCAGGCAAGAGTAGCTTCTGCCGGCACCTCTCCAAATTCTGATAGTTTTGTCCGCGGAGCCACTAAACACCAAATCAGACACCGCAGCTAAGCACAATATGGACTGAGAATGGCCCCTCAGGGCTCCCACAGCCACCATGTCGCCGCCACCGTCCTTCTCCCATACTACTATCGATCGGTCACATGCACCGGAGTATAAAACAGACCCATCAGTGCTTAGTGCCAAGGCATTGATCCCGGAGTTGTGTTTCTGTAGCGTGGCAACCAAGAAATGTTTGCTCTCTTTTGAGCTTTTTCTCCACACTTTGATATTCTTGTCGGCCGATCCGGTATAAACACTGTCATCATCCGACAATGCCACTGCATTTATTGCATCATCATGTGCGTTGGCTACCGACTCCAGGCACTTGAAGCTATTCGTTCTCCATATTTTAATCGTCCGGTCCCATGAAACTGAGTAGAGAAGGGACTCGTCGCTCGACAAGGCCAGTGCAGATACTGTGTCAACATGACGAACCCACGCGCATGTTTTGTGCCGTCGAATCTGAACTTGGTTCCTGGGCAGAAGACTCTTGCAGGCACGGTCACCAAGGGTTGGTAAAGTGGCTACACGTGTGTATTTCTGCTGATCGGATTCCTGGTTATTGATTTTCCATACTCGGATTTTGTGATCCTGATGAGCACTGAAGAGTTTGTCTTCCAGAACAACAAGGGACTTCACCTTCCCTTTACCCACAGCCACCACGTTGTTGCTATGATCTATTTCAGAATCAAAAGAGCTTCCCTTCCACAATCGGATTTCCTTGTCGGAGCCGCTGTAAAGGAGCTTTCCAGCAAGGTTTAGCGAGGATATATAAGAGGTGTGGCCTTTGAGAGTGGCGAGGCATTGGTGGTGGGCGGCGGGGAGGGTTTCTTGGTGGTGGTCGGGGTTTGAGTTGAGGGAAGGTAGTGATGGGATGCTTGGCTGTGAAAAAACTGTAGGCAGGTCTGTTTGAAGGTGTGACTGGGAATCATAATCTGAGCTACTAGAATGGTGGTGTGACATGACTCTCTTGCTCGGGACAGGGGGGAGAAACACTGTGAGAAAGATAATATATAGAATAAAAATTATTTAATCAATGAATAGGCTGGAATTTGTCCTGTAACAGCCAGAAAGTCATCGATTTTTAATTTTGTACTGCTGCTCCCTCCCTCTCATGTATCAGAGAAATATCAGATATTTCCATTGAAATGATCCGTCTATCCAATAAAAAAAAACAATAAAAGAAAGAATTGTGAGCTAAGTTTTATCCTCATCTCAACCGAGCTTTCTTTTTAGTGTTTTTCATGGAAATAAAGGAAGAGAAAACTCATTCCTTGGCCCAAAAGACCATTAACAAATAACTAAAAGATTACGGAAATTACTATTCATCACTGTTCATACACTCTACTTTCACTGTGGACGCGAGCTTTATCCTCCGTGCGTCGCGCGAGTTCGTCCACCCTTTTTTTTTTTTGTTTTTTCCGCCTATGAACAGTGTTTTACCGATTTCGTCCCCGATAATAAGACAAAAACACGGTTTACGCTGAGGGGCACGGACGTCATTGACCACGTACGGACCGGTCCGGTTCGGTCCGGTCCGCCGGAACTCTTTTTTTTTTAATATTTTTGAAAATGTGTAATGACGTTCATAGCCCCCGAAACGACAAAATCTATCCATTCGGCGCAGGGGTGGTTTAGTAATTGACCACGACGTTACTGTGTCCTTGCGTCAGCGCTGTCAGCAGTCCGTACGGGCGCATCGGCGCGTTCCGTGACCCCGGTTGATTCAGGCGGCGCGTGCGGCGTCATAAGGCGGTGAAAATTTTTCCGCCGCCTGTCAAGACGATTCGCAACTCTTCCCTGAATCGCATGGAGTGGCGCGTGCGGTTCAAATATGGACGTGTAGGCTCCAATGGTCGGTTGAACGTGTATGTCCTCTTTTCTCTCTCCTCAGCGCCGGAATCAATATGAGTCCCCCGAGTTATTGTGCATGCATTTCAGTCCCTTGGCTTTTGTTTGATTTCTGTAATCCAAGTTTCGAATTCTTTCAATTTCGTCCTTGCATTCAAATTGATATATATGCAATTTGCATGTCAGTCCTTCTTCTTTTAATTTTTCGGTTTTCTATTAGATCCCATAATTTATTTAGTGCAGCAGGTTATATTGTTTTCAATTTTGTCCCTCATTTCAAATAATTAATAATAATAATAATAATAACAACAACAATTATTTCAAAAATAATAATAATAACAATAATAATAATAACAATAATAATAACAATAATAATAATAATAACAATAATAATACCAATAACAATAATAATAATAAGAATAATAATAATAATAATAACAACAATAATAATAATAATAACAATTATTTTTGTTAGTAATTCTTTTGTTAATATTTTTTTTGCTCTTCATAATTTAATAATTTTTATTGTTTTGACAGTAATGGTGTTAATTTTTTTAATATATATTTTTAGTCTTTCCCTAAGAATATATATAGGAAAAACAAAACATGACCTAGGATTTTTTTAATATCAAAAATTATATAATAGTAGATGATCGGCCACACAATTACAAATAACCGATTAAAACACATTCACAAATTTAATTTTTTTTATTTGTAGAATAATGTCTACTTTTGTCCATGTATATATAAGTGTACTTAACACAACAACAATAATAATAATAACAATGATAATGATAATAATAATAATAATAATAATAATAATAATAATAATAATAATAACAATTATTTTTGTTAGTAACTCTTTTGTTAATATTTTTTTTCCTCTTCATAATTTAATAATTTCTATTGTTTTGACAGTAATGGTGTTAATTTTTTTTATATATATTTTTAGTCTTTCGCCTGAGAATATATATAGGGAAAAGAAAACATGACCTAAGATTTTTTTAATATAAAAAATTAATATAAGTATTCTGAGATATATTTAATATAGTTATATAATAGTAGATGATCGGCCACACAATTACAAATAACCGATTAAAACACATTCACAAATTTAATTTTTTTAATTTTTAAAATAATGTCTACTTTTGTCCATGTATATATAAGTGTACTTAACACAATAATAATAATAATAATAACAATAATAATAATAACAATAATAACAACAACAACAACAACAACAATAATAATAATAATAATAATAACAATTATTTCAATAATAATAATAATAATAACAATAATAACAATAATAACAATAATAATAATAATAACAATAATAACAATAATAATAACAATAATAATAATAATAATAACAATAATAATAACAATAATAATAATAATAACAATTATTTTTGTTAGTCACTCTTTTGTTAATATTTTTTTTGCTCTTCATAATTTAATAATTTCTATTGTTTTGACAGTAATGGTGTTAATTTTTTTTTATATATTTTTAGTCTTTCGCCTAAGAATATATATAGGGAAAAGAAAACATGACCTAGGATTTTTTCAATATAAAAAATTAATATAAGTATTCTGAGATACATTTAATATAGTTATATAATAGTAGATGATCGGCCACACAATTACAAATAACCGATTAAAACACATTCATAAATTTAATTTTTTTTTTTTGTAGAATAATCTCTACTTTTGTCCATGTATATATAAGTGTACTTAACACAATAATAATAATAATAATAACAATAATAATAACAACAACAACAACAACAATAATAATAATAACAATTATTTCAATAATAATAATAATAACAATAACAATAATAACAATAATAATAACAATAATAATAATAATATACATAACAAAAAATATTGGCTTCAAAATTAAATTTTGTGCTCTTTTGTTTAAGTTTATTTCTTGAAATAAATTTGCAGTGTTTTGGCTTTTTAATTATATATTTATGTATTTATATCAAATTAAAATATGTTAAACCAATTATATATTCTAATATTTATTGGATATTATCGCCTAAGAATATATAGAGAGAGAACAAAATAGCCTAAGATTATCCTTTAAATTAAATATATTATGGAAATTATGTCAAATTAATTATATATTTGTATATTTATGTCAAATGAAAATATGTAAAACTAATTATATGTTTGAACATTTATTCAATATTATCGCCTAAAAATATATTGAGAGAGAGGAAAAATGACTTAGGATTTTTTTAAGAACAGAAATTCATATCATGTTTTCTTAAAAATGACTTAAGTTTATTTCTTGAAATAAATTTGCAGTATTTTGACTTTTTAATTATATATTTGTGTATTTATATCAAATTAAAATATGTTAAACCAATTATATGTTCTAATATTTATTGAATATTATCGCCTAAAAATATATAGAGAAAGAACAAAATAGCCTAAAATTATCCTTTAAATAAAATATATTATGGAAATTATGTCAAATTAATTATATATTTGTATATTTATGTCAAATGAAAATATGTAAAACTAATTATATGTTTGAATATTTATTCAATATTATCGCCTAAAAATATATTGAGGGAGAGGAAAAATGACTTAGGATTTTTTTAAGGACAGAAATTCATATCATGTTTTCTTAAATATATTTAATATAATAATATGATTAATAAATCTTATATAAAAAAAATATTGGCTTCAAAATTTAATTTTGTGCTCTTTTATTTAAGTTGATTTCTTTACAAGAATTTCCAATGTTTTCATTTTTAATATTTTAGATCTAATATTACTGGGAAAACAAAACATCTAAAAATTTTTTTTTGGCAAATTTACCTGCAATATCTACAAGTCAAATTAAAAAAAATACAAGTCACTTCCCGTTTCCATTAGACTGTTTTTTTTAGACGGCAAATTAATAATTATAGCACACAAAAAAATTAAGTTTATGTTTTAAAAACAAATCACAATATTTTTATTTCTAATATATCTGATATTTATTGAATATTATCGCCTAAAAATATATTGAGAGAGAAAAAAAATGAGTTTGGATTTTTTGAAGGAAAAAAATTCATATCAGTATTCTTAAATATAATTATACTAACTAAATATCAAAATAATAAAATACAATACATATAAAAACAATCAATTTTTAACATAGATAAAAAAAACCCGCCGCATCGCGATTTTCTTCAAATAATCAAAACATTGCAATTTTGCAATCTATGAGTTAATTAAATCAACACACAATTCAGATCCAAACTGTAACTAAATTATTCTCCAAGCCAGTAAAATAATGTTAACAACCAACCAGATCAATGCAAACAAAAAATAATCTATCTTTAATAGATTTCAGCGATTCCAATATTGCTATCAACCAGTTAAATACTTAGTAACTGTTAAAAAATATTTAACCATCAACACATTCAGTTGAAGACAACAAAAAATCATCTTTCATTCATTTTATTGATTACAGATTTACATCAACCAATTAAATAACCATCAAAACAATTAGTACATACTAAATAATTAATCAATTATGGTCTTGCAATACTCAAATTACAATTAGCTGATCTTTCGAAAATTTTATCGCTAATAATTTTTAAATTTCGCAATTGAGTTATTATCTGAGTATTGAAGCTTATAACAATAATCAACTAATTCAATACATAAAAAAATATTATAGCATTATTTAAAATTTACAATTCTCTATTTATCAACTAAAAAATTCTTTGCTTACCACATAAATAATCAGTTTGCTACATATAAAAAGCCCGGCGCAACGCGCGGGCTACCCAACTCGTATGTACCAAGTAGATAAGAAAAATCTCTCGAGGAGAAAGTCAATCAGGACATGAACAATGATGTGACAATGCAAGAGGATTTTTATTTTTTTTAAATAGTTCTTTTTTTTATTTCATATAAAAAAATCAAATATTATACTTAATAAGTTTTCTTAAAAAAATTGCTTTGTTTTTCTCTACTTTCATGTTCTTTATTTTATTTAAATTAGTTTTTGAATTTATTATAAGAGTTGCAAACCTCTTAGAGAAATCTATGTCACTTGGTATCAAAGCTTAATGATCTTGATGATTATTTACTTGCTATATGTTAAAATAACCATGACTAAAAGAAATAGCAAAACATAATAAGATCATGTGTGAGGGGACGAGGAGCTTCCTTCTCAGGAAAGAGATGTTCATGAATTGATAATAAAAAATATGTAAACACAAAATGTAAAAATAAATATAAGTATTTAAGAGCTAGTGATAAAAAATATGTGAAGATAAATTATTAAATTAGATTGTTAGTTAATGAAGGTGAGGAGTTCAAGCGTCATGAAAAGACTGATCACAAATTCATAACTAATTTTGAGAACTTATTTCAAAAACATGAGTGTAGAAAATAAATTCTTGAACAGGATGAGTGTCTTAAAGATCTTAATGATCTAGAATATGACGAGATATATGGGGATTGATATTCTTCACTTATTTATGAGTTTTAATTTTATGGTGGTGATGTTGATGATATGAACAATGATAATAATGATGATGTCATTAATAGTGTCATCTTCATAAGTTATTGAGTGGACATAGAATATGCAATGTGCTCAACAAAAACAATATTAATTTAAGTTATATTAATCCTTTTGATTACAAACTTATTGTTGTCATAAAAATAAGTTTGTTCAAGGGTTATAAGAATACAACATAAGTTGGATTAAGTCAATTTCAGGTTTGCAATTCTTTATTCTAGAAGCCAAATAAAGAGAAATAATATGTCAGTTGTTGTTTCTTATGAAAAAATAAAATGAAAGGATTGAAATTAATATCAAAAATTATTATACATCTAGAGTGAAGAAAGAAAAGGAGTTGATGTGCCTTGGATTGACATCCACGAGATCTAGACAAGAATAATTTGAACTTCAAGACGAGTTATTTCCAACTCGGAAATACGGGTGGAAGAGGGTTTTTAGGGAAAGTTATTTGTTTTCGTAGTTATTTTTATTTTTTTCATATTTAGTTTTAAAAAATAAATATTATACTTAATAATTTTATTTTCCTAATTTGTTTAGGACTTTTATTTTTTCTTTATTTTCTAGTTTCCTAGTTGGTTTAGGTTGGTTTTTGGGTTTATTTAAGAGTTGTAAATCTCTTAGAAAGACATATTATTGAAAAAAGATATTCAGTGATAAATTTTTGAATTATAGTTCTTAAGTTAAAACCTTTTTTGACATCAATTATGTCTTTCTTTGTGCTTACTATCTTTCTTGTATTAATTCCATTTATGTTAATTAGTATTAGACCATATTGTGAAGGAACTTGTAATAAAAGAGACAAATTGTATAGTTGAAAATAAGTGTTCAAATATGATAAAAGACATGCAGTAAAAATAACCCATTATTTGGTAGAAGTAAGGAACATGAAGAATCATGAAAAGAGTGATCATAAATCCATAACTAATTTTGAGAGCTTGTTTCAAATGCATGAATAGATGAAGCAACATCTTGATTAGGGTGAAAATGATTTTGATATCAAAAGTTTTAATGATTCTAGTTACTTTGTGGATTGAAATCAGCCATTAAAATTTGATGAGGAGAAGGAGGATAAGATATAGCTGCAAAATTCTTGTTGATAATATCTATGAGAAGGGAATACAATTAAATATGGACCTAAAGGTGATTTTTGACTCACACATGTTTAAGGATAATTTTAGAATTGATAGGGTCAAAATAGATGTTATTATACTTTAGGTCAAAGTTGTGAAGAAAAATTCAAAATTCATTCATAATGCTAAAATTAGTGTCATTATTAAGGACATTAAGCATGTTGTTAACATATATGATAGTTCTAATAGAAAGGTTGGGCACTTAAAAAGTTGGAAATTCTTGATTAGACATTTACAAGATTGAGACAAAAATACTTTCAACTTAATGATGAGTTCTTTATGTTATAAGAAGACTAATGTATATGAGTTTTTAGAAAAAAAGTTAGATATTTGTTTTCTTAGTTATTTTTATTTTTTTTTCCAATCTAGGTTAGGAAATTAAACATTATGCTGAATAATTTTATTTTTCTAATTTGTTTAGGACTTTTATTGCCTTTTCCTTTATTTTCAAGTTTTAATTAGTTTTAATTAGTTTTTTTTTGTTTATATAAGGAGTTGTAAATCTTTTGAAGAGTCATGTTACTTGAAGAAAAATACTCGATAATAAAATTATGAATTAGAATTTTATATGATAACTTTGTTTAGCTTTAATTGTGTCGTCTAGCTTGTTTTGTACTTATGTTGTTTCCATTTGTATGTTGGTATCAAAGCCTAATAATATTGGATGTTGTTTATTTTATGTGTGCTTGAGTAACCATGACTAAAGGAGGTAACAAAACAAGATGTGCTCATATATAAAGCAATGAGAAGGTTTCTTCTCAAGAAAGAGATGTTTAAGAATTGATGAATGAAGACATACAAATACAAATTGTAAGAATTAAAATAAATGTTCAGGAACTAATGATAAAAGATACACAAAGATAAATTTTAAAATTAACCTGGTAGTTGGAGGTAAGGAGTTCAAGGGATTATGAGAAGATTGTTCACAAATGTATGAACAATTTTGAGAACCTATTTCAAAGACACGAGCAGAGAAAAAAGCTTCTTGATCAAGATCAATATCATAAATATTTAGTGATCCTGTTTATGATGAGATAAATATGAATTGGTATTCGCCATTGATTTATGGTTTTTTTTTTTTATGATGATGATGATATCATAAGTAATAACAATAATGATAATGTTCTTCTCATTGATAAATTAAAAATGAGCTCATAGAGAATATAAAATGTGTTCAATAAAAATTATTATTTACAAGCTTATTTTTATATTAAAAAAATAGATTTGTTCAAGAGTATGTGAATATAACACAAGTTGATGAAGATGATTTAAGGCTTACAACTCTTTATTCTTAAAGTCAGTGTTAAAGAAATAATGTGTCAATTTTTATTTCTTATGAGAATTTTAACATAAAAGGATTGAAGTATATATGTGAAATTGTTATCCATCTAAAGTGAAGGAAAAAAAGTATTGGAGATTTTTGGTTGGATATCCACAAGATTTAGGCAAAAATAAGGTTGAGATCTCTTTCTAACTTAGGAATATTGATAAGGGAGAAAAAATATTTATATATTCCTATTTAGTTTAAGAAACTAAATTTTATATTTAATAAAAAAAATTCCTAATTGATTTTAGGAATTTATTAACTTTTCTTTATTTTTTTGTGGTTTATTTAGGCTGTTTTTATGTTTATCTAAAAGAGTTATAAATATTTTAGAAAGACATGCAACTATAAAAAATAGTTAGTGATACAATATTGTATTAAATTATTATATTATAACCCTTTTTGACATCAATTATATCTTTCTTTTTGTTTTTTGTCTTTCTTATGTTGTTTTCATTGACATTAATTGGTATCAAAGTTGTTGAGTTTCTCAAAACATATACCAACAATGAAAATAGTATATTTATAATTTTTCATGTCTCAAGGATCTTGTTACACAGATCTAGAGTTGTTTAAGGCTGATACAAAGATTAACTGAAGATCATATGTTCTTTTTAGTTTTGAATAATTGTTTCATGAGTAAGGTTGTTACAAACAATAATTCATCCAAATATCTATTCTTTAACTATAATTCATATGAACCATCATTGAGGAATATCTTAAATCCTTTTAGAAGAGATCAATTATTATATCTTTTAGTGCCAACTCTTTTCTTTTGTATTTAGATGTTTAAGTATTATATTGTTGTACAATTATATATTGTATGAAAAATAAGAGGCGCAATATTCTATTTATAGGGAAATTTAAAAACTATTTAAATAAAAAAATATCAATTTACCCTTCAAATAATATCACATATGTTATTTTAGAATAATTTAGAAATTTATTCAATAAAGTCCTTGTTTTTTTCTAGGTCTAAAATTATAATTTTCTATAATAAGTACGTTATAATCCTCATTTTCTAAAATTTATTTACAATCAAGTCACACTTGATTAATCATCACCAATTTCTGATCAATGGTTCTTATTAGTGTAACTCATTAGTTTCCTAATAAGTTAGCCCAAATACAAATCATAATTCTAAATAAAATATGATTAAATAATCTAATATAATTAATTAATTTATATCAAGTACAATGTTGAACAATTAGTCATGATCATTCTATCAATATTATTTGGGAAAAATATAATAAAAAAATTATTCACCTAGAGTGATGAATACTGTCTTGATTACTCAAATATCTTCTTATAATTTATGTTATACCTATTCTATAACTCACACCAACATTATTAATAGTGAAAACATATTGTGTCTAGAATTATTTTATCATCAACATCTTACTGAAAACTAGCATTTGAATAATCATTAACTTTTAACTCATATCCTCCATAAAATAGAAAGACATTCTTAGTTTTTTTTAATTACTCAAAAGTATTTCTAACTATATGTTAGTGACTCTAACCTAGGTTATATTGACATCTACTTATTATGCTCAAAGAATAAGATATATATGGTCTTATACATAGCATAACATATATAATAAATCCTATAGCTAAAGCATTGGGGATTTTTTCCATCATATCTCTCTTAGTTTATATCTTAAGACATATATCCTTGGATAGATGTATTGTTTGCAAAATAGGTAAGTATCTTATCAGATTCTTCCATACTAAATCATTTTAGCAACTTATCTATATACATAAATTTGGATGATACAAACAACCTTATAGATCTATCTTTTAGATATCTAGTTCTAATGTATATGTTGTTTCTCTTATATTCTCCATGAAGAAATTATTAGACAACCACATCTTTATTGATTGGAGTCAAGAAATGTCATTTCCTATAAATAACATGTCATCTACATATAATAATATTAAGAAAACAACTCTATTTCCACTATATTTTTTTTGTAAACACAAGGTTCATCCATATTTTAATTAAATCAAATTGTTTGATTATCTCATCAAAACAGATATTCTAACTTCTTGAAGTTTGCTTAAGTCCATAAATGAATTTTTGTAGCTTGTATACTTTGTTGGTAAATCTTTTAAATTCAAAATCTACATGTTATGTCATATACACATCTTTGTGACGATTCTCATTCAAGAATACATTTTTTTTACATTTTTTTTATCAAATTTTATAATCATGGTATGCAACTATAACAAGCAAAATCCTTATAGACTTTAACATAACTATCGATAAAAATGTTTCATCATAGTCAACCATTTATCTTTGTATGTAACCTTTGAAAACTAATCTATCTTTGTATGTTTATATATTGTCATTCATGTGAGTATTTCTCTTAAAAATCCGCATACATCCAATGAGCTTTAAATGATTAGTGTACATGAAGATCTATTTCATATTTCATGGCTTCAAGAATTAATTTTAGATATTGCATCCATGTAGTAGGTAGACATATCAAGTATGAACAACTCATTATTATCGACTTTCATGAGAAGTTATATCATAATGGTGCATGATATGTCCTACCATATCTATGAAATTCTTGTGTTTCTTGAGTTTCAAGTTAAACATCAAATGTTATAGCCTTGGGTTCTAATACTATATTTAATAAGGTATGATTTCTTCTTTCAGAGATTTCATTAAGTTATGGTGTTTTATGAGGTGTCTAATATAAAAAAATCTAATAAGGTATGATTTCTTCTTTCAGAGATTTCATTAAGTTATGGTGTTCTATGAGGTGTCCAATATAAGAGAATCCCATTATCTTTTAGATAATCTTGAAATATTTGGCTCAAGTACTCACCACCTCGATGTATCCAAAGTGTTTTAATATTATTTTTAGTTTGTTTTTCAATTTTATTTCTAAATTTCTTGAATCTTTCAAATAATTCGAACTTTGTTTCATTAAATACACATAATAATATCTAGAATGGTTATGAGTAAATTTAATGAAATAAGTATATTCATTTATATCATGAATCTGCATTGATCCATACATATCTATATGTATTATATCTAACAATTCTTTAAACTTTTAACTCTTTTAAATAAGGGTTGTTTTGATTATCTTACCTAACAAACAAGATTCATAAGTTTCATAATAAAAAGGATCAAAATATCATTGTTTATATAACTTAGTTATTCTTGTTTCATTAATATCACAAAGTCTATAATATCATAAATATAAAGGATATCAGTTATCTAATCTATTCTTGTTGTAGTTTATATTGAACATGGATATTATAAAATCTATACAAACCATTCTTCTAATCATTGGATCCATAAAAACATCATTATTATAAATAAAAAAACCAACATTTACCTTTAATAGTAAATTTAAATCCGTTCAAACTAAGTAAGAAGTGGATATAATATTTCTAGAAAGTACTGAAATACAATAACAACTATCAATTTCTAGTATTAGCTCACTTACAAAGTAAAATAATAAGTTCCTACAATTCATGCATCAAGCCATCAACCATTTTTCTATTTTCAACTTTGTTGGTCCATTTTGCCTTTACATAATCTTTTACTTTTTTTTTAGCTCTTACATATTGTTGCAAATTTAAAAACCACATCTAGTCTCCAATACCCAAGAACTACTATAAGGAGTAAAAAGATAATTTCCAGTCATAAACATACATGAAATAGAAACCTTAAGAAAGTTTATTATCCTTCACAAGTTCAACAAACTCCTTTTAATCCCTTCTCTAATGGCCATTCTTTTATGTCATAACTCAATTTTTCCACCAAATTTGCCTTGTTCTTTAAAAAAAAATGACTAGAAGGGTTTAAAGCATATAAAGAAACCAAACTGATATTTTGGATGAAATTAAGAACAAAACTACACCTAAGATAGAACACAATAACATGCATAGTAAAGTTATTGCATGCCTCAATTTTATTTACTGACTTTATGAGCAATTTAAATTAATATTTCTGACACTTCAAAATATTATATCAAATCTCATTTAATAATTTAGCAAAAATTTTTTTAAAAAATTAATATAATTTTTCTTTGATTTTATTTAACTTATAAAACAATTAATCATATTAAAATTCTTATTAATATCCAAAAAAAATGATATCAAATAAATAAAATATTTTGTCTTAAAAATATATTTTATTTTAGAAAAATATATACTATAGACATGATTTAATCAAATATGAGTAAAAAATTAACTGTATAATTAATTTCATTTAGGGTTTAAATTTTATAATATAAAATCAATAGTTTATACTTAGAGGTTAAAATTGTAATTCTGGCCGAATTACACCCTATAAATAATTAGGTATAAGTTGCAGGATTGATTCTACCCCTTAGAAACTCTAAACTAAGGTCATAATCCCCCCCTTTCTCCTTTACCTTGTAGTTGTTACATTACCTTGTAGTTGTTACAATCAATATTGGATTCACTACCCATTGTTGGTTATTAGAACAATGGTGAAAACTTGTCACCCTAGAAAAAGACTATCATCACTAGCAATATCTTCAATGACAACACTCATTTTGTCACCACCCACATCAACCATCATTTGTTGTTGTTATGACGAGGTAATAACTTGTTGTCTCACCCTCAGTAACCTGATTATTATGAGCAAAACACAACTAGCACTGCCAACAATATTGGCATTGCCATTAATGGCTATCGTAGCCACCAAACATTAGTTAATGTATAAAGAAATTATAAAGATTCTATCTAGATCTAACTAGAATAATAATTATGAAATTTGTTTTTTTCTTGAAAAAAGACACGAGAGGAAAAAAATAACCTTATTGGAAAAAAATAGATTTACACATATTTTTTGCAATTAACACACAAAAAAGCAATCAATAACCCTTATTGTCTAACCAAGGCTCTAATATCACTATTGTGCATCTCAAAACACACACACAAGGTTATTAAAAAGGTGAGTTGACTCGCAAAATCGTACGATTTTGCGAGTCAACTCAATAAAACTGGTTGACTCGGAAAGAAAAATCGAAACCGGTCAAACTCGGTCAAAATCGGGTTGACTCGTAAAATCGGACCGAATCGGTCTGATTTTATGAAGTTCAAGGTATTCGGACGGGGCTTTGATCTTTCGTTTTTAATTTTTCATTTCTTTCATTTACATATTTCATTTGCAGCTCAATTGTCAAATCAAAATCCTCTCTTCTCTTCTGTGTTCGGCCTTCATTTGCTCTTCAACTTTCAAGTTTCAATCTTTCTTTTTCATAGTCATTGAAGAGGATGAGGAGGAAGAGAGTAAAGGAGAAGACTGGAGAGGATAAGGGAGATGACTGATGAGGGTAGGCGGCGGCGTGAGAGAAGAGAATGAGGGATTTAGGGTTAGTTAATGGGGAGTGGCCCTTTTATACTAGTAGTTATAAGTTATAATAATAATAAAAAAGAAGAAGGAGGTTTCTACTTTCTACCGGGGGGGTTGTTATAAATTATTATTATTATTATTATTATTAATAATAATAATAATAATAATATATACGGGGGGAGGGGTTATGAACTTATGATAATAATAATAATAATAATAATAATAATAATAATAATAATAATAATAATAATAATAATCTGGAGGTTTATAATAATAATAATAATAATAATAATAATAATAATTAGCATAAAAAATAGTTAGCATAAAAAATAATTTTAAAAAAATTCTATTAATTTAAGATAATAAATAACATTAATTAATTTCAAATACAAGAATCATAAAAAAATATACAATTACTTGAAAAACATAAAATAAGTAGTTTAAATTTCAAATCTCAAATATTGTGGGTCTTTTAATTATATTTAAATTCATTTTTTTAATTTAAATATAATTAAAAATAATAATTTTATTGTTGGAGGGTTTTTCAAAAGTAATTATTTAATTATATAACTTACTCCTATTAATTATATAATTAATTGTATAATTAAACTATATATAAAATAAATGAACTTTATTTAAAATAAAAAAAAATGGTTCTCCAAAATAGTTTTTATCATTGGAGAACACATCAACAAAAAAGTCATATATACATTATTTAAATTTTTTTGATGTTTTTAAATCATTTTCATGTCCTGATATCGAAATAATTTGTTGGAGTTGGAGCTAGTACTAGCAATATCGATGTTGATACCAGTATTAGTACTGGTAATCCTTTTAATAATAATGTTTTTGATTAATGTACTAAAAATAACGAGAAAAATGACGGTCATGAGACTGATTGTAATTTATATATCACATCAACAAAATATTTATTTTTAGTTTGTTAATTTTTACCTAATGAAATTCTATGGACATAATTGTTTTGTAATGTATTTTTCAATTATTTTGAATCATGCATGAATCTTAACTAATAAAGTTTTATGGCCATAATTATTTTATATTATATTCGGAAATATTTTACTTATGATTTTACGATTTTTCTACCTCCATGATTTTAGTTGTGATTTTACGATTTTTGTACGGAAAAATTCAGGTACGATTTTACGATTTTACAATCCGATCTTACGATCCGAGTTTCAGAATGGCTTTCCGATTCGTGTCAAAATCGCGATTTTGACAACCTTGCACACACATGCAGTGTAAATGGTAAATTTTTTTAAGAGTATCAAGGATCCCGCTAGATAGATTTAGTATTGTTTATAGTTTATACAAAGAACCTTGAGATCAAATGTTTGTTTTGGGTTTGAATAATTGATTTAAGATTAGGTTATGACAAACCATAAGTTATCCAAGTGTTCAACTTCTAGTCCCCAATTTCCTTAATTTATTCAATCATGTTTCTGCTTTATTTGTTCTAGGTTTATAATATAATCCCCTGTATTAATTACATCTCAGTCTTTGGTTTTGAAAAATTATTACAATCAAGTCACTCTTGATTAATCAATCCATTTTATTTTTTGACCAATGGTTCTTATATGTGTGACTCATTATGTTTCCTAATAAGTTAGCAAAAATATAAATCATAATCCTAAATAAAAAAGTATTAGATGATTAAAAAATTTAATTTATTATCAATTTAACAATTGATTGATTTATACTTTAAAATAAAGTACAATGTCTAGCAATCTATTATGATCTTCCAAATATTATTAAGCTCATAAGTTGTTTGACTTAATGTGTCAATATTTGCTTCTCAATGTAATTATTATCACTTTATTAAAAATATCAAGTATGTCTACTTTGTTAAATGCTTTTTAGTTTTTAACACTATATTTTGATTTTTTTTTCAAATCTCATTCCACATGGACTAAGAATTTCACTTTTAATGCTATTAAGAACAAATGAAATATTTTCTCTAATTCACATAGGATGATCTCTAATTCATATAAGACGATGAATCTTATTTTAATTAAATAGTTTATATTATACTCCATATTATTTGTTACCCTTCAATAAGATAACTTGTGGTCATAATCACAACACTTCCTATATAAAATAATTTTATGATCTCAAATCTAAGGATTATTTTTACAACTATCATGTGAGTTTTTCCATAAACATAAGTGATCTCTCCAAATAGAATTTTTTTGCAGGTCAATTTAAAGTATATATCATTTGACAAACACCTACAAATTAATTCTAGGTATCCCTCACACCTCAGTTTAAGAGAGAATATGTTTTTTTTTCTCCATAAAAGAACATAATATGTCATAATCTCAATAACTCTTATTAATATCTAAGATTAATAGAACATTGACTATTATTATTGAGGAACACTGCTTTGGTGCACTATAAATCTCTTAATTATAACAACTTTATAATTTTTTTGGCAAACCATTTTCATCCCATGAACTTATATTTACTCCAGACTCATTAATTATATATATATATATATATATATATATATATATATATATATATATATATATATATATTGACTTAACAACATTAAACAAACATGTGATTTATAAGTACTAATTATTTCAACCCATATTAACCCGATGAAATATATTTTCGATTATTCTTTAAAATTGATCAAGACAGACACACTCCTCATTCCCAGTTTTTTTAAACAACATATTTTCATTATGGAAATATATATTTTCTTGGTTACTGAAAAAATATTTCCTCTCATTTTTTGCTTTCCCATTCATTTACCACTCAAACTAATTAAATAATAGGTGCCAAAATTAGTCAATATAGTCTTAGGCACACAAAGGGTCTACTTATAATTTTTAAAGTTAAAATCTCCCAACTATGTGGTGAATATAAGATATATGTTTAATGTGTATTACCACTGAAGCTAAATCACATAGCCAAGTTTTTCTAATAGAACACTCGTTTCTTAGACAATTTTTTTTTTTTTTCATGAACAATTCAACGTTAGTCAAAAAGCTTGTGGTTTATAGGTTAGAAGGCCTAGAAAAAAAAAGCAACTATTATTTAATCAAGCTGTTAGGTTAGAGGGACAAAGTAAAAAAAATAAAAAAATGAAGAGTTGTTAGGGCATGAAAGGAAATTTCTCATTCTAGTCAAGGAGGAAAAAAAAAAGAAAAAGATGAGACTAACATAAAAAAAACAAGAGAAGAGATAGGAAAAAAAGAAAATGAAAGAAGAAAAGGGTATATTGGAGTGTCATCGTGGCTCAATTGTCTACACGCGTTGCACCAAGATGAAAAGCTTACCAAGATGAATCCAATGACATAAAGAAAAGGAATCATTAGCACCATAAGGATGTTGCATGCGTCACCACAAGGTAATTTTTGTTCCACATATTGACACATGTAATTTTTCATTCCATTTTCCCAGTTCAACCATTGATTTTTCAAAAATTATTTGTTTTAGATGCAAAATTAGATTGGCCTAACATGAAATGTAAAAAGAGAAAAAAATTGTCACACATATGACTAACGCACTCAACTATATGCCAATATTAAAGGGTGCACACCTAATTATTTGCTCTACAAGTTATCAATGTGGGCACATGAATGTCATTATGATGTCTACTTGTCTCACTAATTTCTAGTACAATGAATGCCATGTCTCACAAATTATCATTACATTGTCTCTTTTATCTCACAAAATGATAGTATGAAATCTACATGAATAATTTGTCTTACAAGTTACATATGTAGTAAAAATAATTATTTCTCATGCTTACTCCACATTCTTTTACAAGGTAATTTCAAATGACTTGAAAGATGTATAAATATCTTAAATCACTTAATAATAGCACATAAACCACAATACAAAACCACATATAATAAGCATAACCTATACTCTCCCATGTTCTCCTTATCATTTCTAAACATTATTTTTGTTTAGTACACATTTACTAATTTAGGTACAAGAGAGTTATCTTGATAAAAAAAAAAAAAACTTGTTTTGAAAGAATTTATAAGACATGAGTCTTGTCTAACTTAAAAAAATTATTCTAAAAATTGTTATTAATAATTTTTTTATCATCACTTGGAAGTAACATGATTATAAAACACACATAAAATGAAAATTATGATTATCCTAATAACCATTGTTAGGGGTGAGCATTTTCAGTTCAGTTTTTATCTAGAAACAACCAAACTGAAAAAAGAAAATTAAAAAAAAACAAAACCGAATTGGACCTAGTTTAACCAACTGGTTCAATTTGGTTTGATTTTTTTAGTTAAAAAACTGGAAAATAATTTTGATTTTTTAGGATTTTTTTTTTACTTTAACCAAGTTTTCCCATTTAACCAAAATAAAATCAAACAATTTTTTTTGAACTGAACTAGGAATAAAAAATTATAATATAGTCTTTTAATTTGAACCAGTTCGATTTATCATTTTTTCCTTAAAAAAACAAAAATCAAACCTAATTGAAAGTTTTTTTTATTTAAATTTTAATCGGTTCAATTAGTTTTTTTAATGGTTTTAGTTTTTCTCAATTTTGTTTTTTAGTTTCTCGATTTTCTTTGTTTTTTCTCACCCCTTACAACTCTATTCTCACTTTTTTCCCCATTTTTTCACAAGCATAACAAAATTTCTCAAGAAAAGGTAGGCTTAAGGCCCAATTCAATAGGGTTAATAAGCCCATAGAAGCAACTTAAAATCTGATTTCATGCCCACCACCAGTCAACACACATGAACAAAAAATAATATTATCAAAATGTCAAATTTCGAATTCGAAAAAACAAAAAGCAAACAGACGGCACTCACCATTTCCATTTTTTTACAGTTCTCTGGCCGGCAATCCATTTTGTCCCTTACTCTTCATGGAATCTCCTTACTCACAACACTATAATGCCCATCTTCTCTGTAATAAATCCCTTAGGGCTTATCACTCTCATCTGCATTGTTCCCTATGGATTCTTCTCCACTTGCCGCTGTTTCTCTCGTCCTCCTTGCATCCTTCCTTTTCTTCTTCTCCTCCGCTCAATCTTCCACAATCGGCGTTAGTTACATTTCCGAACTTCTCGAGATCCAGGACCGAGAACGAGCTCTTCCTCATGTCCAAGTTGCCGCCGCTCGCGGTGTACTGCAACGCCTCCTTCCTTCTCACACTTCCAGCTTCGAGTTTCGAATTGTATCAAAGGTACTTTGATTTCTTTGTTCTTTTATCAAATTTATTTAATTAATTGATGGATTTCACTCAAGTAACACCTAGAGATTATTGTGGTTGAAGAAGTTTAATATTTTTTTAATTGTTTTTAGCAAGATATATAATTTATTTAACTTTATTGATGTTAGGAGCAATGTGGAGGGGAATCTTGCTTCATTATAAAAAATCATCCCTCGTTTACAAGGCGCGGAGCTCCACAGATTCTGTATGTTAAAGATTATTTACCTCTTTTATTATTTTTTGGCAAAAAAACTCATGACTGTTTTTGTGGTGGTCATTTTCATTGATGCGAAGCAAATAAAATTCATTAAGTTCGTTGAATTAATGATAAATTATGACTTCCTTTGCGATAAATGGAATCGTTTTCTTTTTCTGGGTGCTCATTGCTAGAATTTCTGGGGTAACCGGAGTAGAAGTGTTGGCTGGTTTGCATTGGTATTTGAAGTATTGGTGTGGTTCACATATATCTTGGGACAAAACAGGTGGTGTGCAGCTCAATTCGACACCTAAATTGGGCTCTCTTCAACGTCTTCAAGATGATGGTATCTTGGTTCAGAGACCTGTTCCTTGGAATTATTACTCGAACGCTGTCACATCTAGCTGTGAGTTTCTGCATTGATTGAAATATCCAGAGTGATAGTTATGTCGTTAATTCAGGTGGATTTAGCATTTAGTGATGTGGTCTGATAAATATTATATTAATTTAATTTTTTTTGGAAGATTCTTTTGCTTGGTGGGATTGGAAAAGATGGGAAAAGGAAATTGATTGGATGGCTCTTCAAGGCATCAATTTGCCACTAGCATTTACAGGACAGGAAGCTATTTGGCAAAAAGTTTTCCAGGTGCCATTTCTCTTATTGATCTCCATATTCTTCCAATTGGGCTATAGAGATTTTATTTTAATTTAATTGTGTTTTTGTAATCATGGGAGCTTCATTACTACTGATTTTTTTTATGCCACTACATTCAATGATATTGGGGTCATGAATGATCTGTACTCAAAAAATAATTACAATAATGAACCAGGATCCTGATACATGTATGTCTCGTTATGCAACTACTAATTTAACCCTTGTGAACTTGTGTATTGCGCTAAGAATTGTTTTACATATCGTTAGTATATTGAAAAAGATAAAAAATAAGTGTATTGATCTATATTACAATCCATTTTGTTGAACAAACATTTATCAATAAAAACACATACCACGTGAACTCTATTCTTCTTCAGTATATGTTGAGTTAATCTGTGAGAGCCGTGTCTTACATTGTTTCATATTGTTTCTTTTTTACATTAGTTCTGGATTCCAATATGTTTCATTATATTCTTTTTGTTGGTTAATAACAAAATGACCATATTAGTTATTCAAATAGTTGTGAATTGCATTGAAGTTATTATGTTTGATGTGGCACTTTTATTTCTGTTCTTCTAAATGGACTTTTCACTTTAGCAGAAATTTAATATTAGTAAAGAAGATTTGGATGATATCTTTGGAGGCCCTGCATTTCTTGCGTGGTCACGCATGGCAAATTTGCACAGGTGAGCTCATATTTCTTGCTCGACTGTTTAAAAGAATTTGCAGTAATTTGTGAAGAAAATATTCTATCTACTCTTGTAACTATCAAACTTTATGTGTGATGTTCAAAGTGTTGATACTGCTCTATTTTTTTGCAAATTCCTAACTGTATCATATTATTGCTTTTTAACCCCTTAATTTATGAAGAAACTATTCTATATCATCAAAATCAGAATGCAGAATTCTGCATTGGTGAATTTCTTATGATTATTATTGTTTTGGACAAGAACATTCTTAATAATGTCTAGAAATGAAACTGCTTCAATGGTGACTAGCATCATGACGTAGCGGAAGTTTATTGTTGAAAAAGGAATAAAGATCACCGTCTTTATTCTGATAATAATGGCTCGAGTCCACGAGCAAAACACAAACAAGACACTCGAATCCTCGAGCAAATTGAACTCAAAGTTCTGAATATTATTAATCAATAATGAAAATCAAAAGTGTTTTGCTAACTGGACATCAGCCAGTATTTATAGTCAATAGAATCCTAATTCTATTCAAACAATAACTCAGAATTAAATGCGAAAGATTAGGGGTGAGAACAGAATCCCCTTAATAACGTAAATAATAAGGAAAGTGCAATAATAAAGGAAAGTGCGTTGATCTCCTTGGCATGCGTTGATCTCTTTGACGTGCATGGTAGTAAATCCAGCAGTGCTGCAATTTAGTCCCTCGTCACCTCTTCATGCGTCCTCTTCATGCGTTTCATTAAGCTGTCCTGCATCACATCATTACAAATATTATTTTGTTTACAGGTGGGGAGGACCACTACCACAAAGTTGGTTTGATCAACAACTAATTCTGCAGAAGAAAATTCTTGCCAGAATGTATGAACTTGGAATGACTCCAGGTATCAATAGTCATGTACTTATACTCTTAAGGTTTCTAGTTGTGGTATACATTCAAATTAATCTTGCTGCTGCATTATTCAAAGTGGATGTTAAATTCCTCAATAAGAGGAAATGTTTTGCCTTTTCTTTCTTTTACCCTAACTCTTCAAAGATAAAAATCAGTAGAACTATTTGCATTTCAAAATGCCACGTCAAAAAAATGCCAATTTGAAAAATTAAAAACAAAAAAATTGTGGAAAATCACATTTATTTATCAAATAGTTTCTTTACTTTTTTTACTTCTATCAATATAACGTTTGCAATTCTTGCTATTCTGCTATCCAGTTCTTCCAGCCTTTTCTGGAAATGTTCCTGCAGCATTAAGGAATTTATTTCCTTCAGCAAAAATAACACGCTTGGGGAATTGGTAAGTATGTCTTTGTGCCAGTTTAACAATGCACGGACTTCACTTTTAAGTTCTGGTTATGAAATGCAAGAATTCTTTAGTTTCTTAAACATAGGGTTTTGATATCTTTATAATTAAAATACAAAAGTACTGGTGGTTAGGATCATGTCCAAGAAGCTCGTTATAAATTCACAAGCCTTATATTCATTCTTTTGGTGATTTCTTGCTCATTACATGCACATTGATTGCAATTATCAGGTAAGCTGTGCATTCTCTATTCCTAACTTAAAATAGGAAATTGGGTAACTCGATCTCGTGTCCTATAAAAGATTAATCAAGTGTCAAAGTGTACATGGCATTTTTACTGTGGGATGGCAGGAAGAGATTCACAAACCAGACCCAGCATCATCTAGGATTTAGGACTGCAGTGATGGTGCACTTCATGCATTTCTTTGATGGATCTCTGAATTCATAACCCATATTCTACATCGTCCTTCAGGTTTTCAGTTAGGAGTGATGCTAGGTGGTGTTGCACATATCTTCTTGATGCAACAGATCCCTTGTTTATTGAGATTGGAAGAGCTTTCATTGAGCAACAATTGATAGGTGAGCTTATCTGAATCACCAAAGTTATTTCAGAATTGTATTCCTTGTGCTCAACAAAAATGCAAGAATTCTAAATTTTTGTGATGTTTGCAATTATCTTTTGGGTCAGAGTATGGAAGGACTAGCCACATATACAACTGGTAATATTTTCTCTGCTTTCCTATTCGTACAACTGATATTCAATTTGCAAGTTATATATTGTAAACTATCCATTTTGACAGTTTTCAAAGTTTTGCCTTAAAAACAATGAATCCATCTGTCCTTTTGTTTTGTCATTGGCTCTTTCATGTTGGAACTGCAGTGCAGCAAATGCAATAACAGATCAGGTTTACAGAACATCATTCTATCTTAAAGTATCTGTGTATTGATTGTTTGAATAACTGCAGTGACACTTTTGATGAGAATACTCCTCCTGTTGATGACCCAGAGTACATATCTTCATTAGGTGGATCAATATTTGAAGGAATGCGAAGTGGTGACAGTAATGCTGTCTGGCTGATGCAGGTGAAGGAATGTTGAATGTTTAGTTATCAATCATAACGAATCATTTATCTAGCTTCAGTGATATTTAATTCAATGTTGACAATGCCTTTTGTCTTTATATTTGCTACAAGTATTACATCTCTATAATTTATGATCCCCAATTGCTTCTAAATCAACATGAGCTCCATTTGTTCTGGAATTCTGATTTATTTACTCTAATTCTGCAGGGGTGGTTATTTTCATATGATCCTTTTTGGAGACCTCCACAAACAAAGGTTATATTGTAATTTGATCGCTTTGCTATTCTAGGCACTATTTCTTGTTGTTAAAAACATTATCATTCAATCTCTTGAGCTATTTATTTTTAAATAAGCATTAAAGCTGTGTTAAACCAAGTGAACAAGGATATAATTCCTGTTAATGGTGATGTTTGAGCATTTACAGGAAACATTGAACTTTAAGCAATCTCTCTAATATCTGCAATTTCAAATTCTCGAGTATAGAAGGAAAGTTCAGAAAAAAGAAAATGGCAAGATGTTAATTGGGCTTAATCAGGGTTTCTCATTTATAGGTTCTGACTGTATATGAATCAATTGTATAACGTGCATGATGTCACGACCCTAAATCATTGTGGCTATCTTGGGTTATCTCTTAAACAGACTGAAGTGTTCTAGATGTATTGTGAAATGTTCTCATTTCCTATATATCCTCTTTGTTTATTAATTACCCAGCCAGCTTAGGATATTGATTGTGTGAAGCTTCATTATGTAAAATGTTGGAAGGGATATGGATGATTACTAATTAGGTTGCTATGCCACTATTACGATTTTCTTTTTTCATTTGGAGTAAATAGAATCCATACATCACCCAGAGCATGTTACCCTCGTCACCAATTTGTATCTGTCGTTGGAACATTCAATGCATCTATGTGTGTAGATACACCAGTCATAGCCTTTTTGATGCTTTGAAACTATGTATATTTTCTTTTATGGAATCTTATAAATATGATTTGGAAATGTTTAGTTGCTTTTTTTATTATTATTATTATTGACAAGTGCTTTTGGTTGATGGTATCCTTTCCTCTTTTTCAGGCACTTCTACATTCAGTTCCTATAGGGAGGCTGGTGGTCCTTGATCTGTTTGCCGAAGTGAAACCCATATGGATTACTTCAGAGCATGTTTATGGTGTCCCTTACATCTGGTAAATAATTGTTTCTTTTTCTAATTGTTGATGATATCTGTTATTCTTGGCTGAAGATATTTGCTTATGAGAAGTTGAAATATCCTGATTTCATCAATTGCAAAATCTGCTGTATTATCATTAGTCATCACTATTCTCACTTGGGCTTGAGTGTGGCCTGGAAGCATAAATTGAGACCTTTTTTTTTGTCTATGTATAAATACAGAGTATTGTGAAAGAACACATAATACATGCTATCTGAAAACGCAGTACAGAATTTATAAACCACATTATTGACCGTCACATTCATTCCCACTAAGTCATTTATTGCTACTTTATGTAGGTAGCTAGGACTGTGGTTTTTTCTCACGGTTGCATGCATATATAGAAATATCTAGTATCTTACACTTTGGTTGTGCTCCTGTGAAACAACTCATCCTCATTGAAGTAAAAATGTGTTGATCTCTAAACATCAAGCTGCTTATAATGTGGTTATTTTATTTTCTCTTGTGTACTAACTGTGAATAAATCTGTTATATCTATGTTCAGTAATTACTTCATTGCTGTTGTATATCCTAAGAATGAGTTTCTGATGTTTTCTTTTCCCTTTCCTGTTCTATATTTTATGTTGTTTCTCCACTTGGCAGGTGTATGCTGCACAACTTCGCAGGAAACTTGGAGATGTATGGGTATTTAGATTCGGTAGCTTCTGGACCAGTTGAAGCTCGTACCAGTGAGAACTCCACAATGGTAAAGTTCATTCCTTCAAAGCTTGTTTGATCTCAATTCAAAAAGAAAAGGCGTGCTTTGATCCATGTCTTACTGAATCCTAATAACTATTGAAATAGTATGTGGCTTTGATCTTTCCATATGAAACATGAGGAGAATTTAGGTTATATTATCTTAAAGTTTCACCCTTAAACAAAAAGCACTGTAATTTAAAAACACTTTGTAAGTTTCATTTGTATTACAATTGCAAACTACTATTAACAACCAATGTCAGTACCTGATGAAGTTGGTTGATGGCCTACACATTGTCCATGATCCTTCAATTTAATCATTCATAGCATTGAAAAAATCGAACCTTTTTCAAGCATCCTGTTTGACTTTCTTTCCCACAATAAGTAATTGTGCACAGCATTTCTTGCTCTTCCTTAGGGTTGACAGTTGACAACATTCTTTATATTCATGATAAGTTCAACATGTTAATTTTTTTTTCCTTCTCTCTACAAGCTTTTCACATATACAACTACACCTCCCTCAATCTAATAAGGTTAGAATTTAAGATTATTAAAGTAAATAAAGTGGAGAACATAAAAAGAAAACAGGAAAATATCTGGTGGAGAGAATAGCTTAACACATTTTCTAATTAGATGGGTTTGTGGGTAAATGGGAAGCAATTTTATATTGTTTATGTGTTTGAGAACCTTTTTTGATTTGTTGTTTAATCACAACACGTGAGTCTTCTAATTTATTGAATTACAACTGATGGCACCAACGCATGAAAAAGCAGACAAAAGATTCCAATTCTAAGGGAGAGAAAGCAGGATTCTGTTTGTTTACATTGTGAAACCTAGATATACCATGATATAATACCCTTCATTATTAGATGCACAGAACGAATGAGGCACTTTATTGATGGTTCAGAAAAATTAGACTTCATGTAACTGGAACTGATCAGTTAGATTATTGTATAACATAATGGGCTGTATTGCTTGAACAATTTGACAGTGTTTAAGATTAAGGTCTCTATATGCAGAATTTGCTGAGTGATGCAGCAGCCGATTTACCTTGCAAATATTCTTCATTGTTTCATGTAAATTATTTATCACTTTCTAGTGAATTGCAAATTGTCGTTTTAAAAACAAACTGAGTAGGCATATGCACCAACTCCCCATTTATAATATGAATGGTGCATATGTATGACCTTGCATAATTTTGCTGATGCCTGTTGATCAAAGCTGTCAAACCAAATCATGTAACTGCTGCTAGAATCCATCTCTCTTTCCCTCTAACGAAGCAATTCATTGTCATGATACTATTTTCACTAATTATTGTACCATTTCACTTATCTTATTCTATATAGTTGCTTCTGTGAAGGTTGGTGTTGGAATGTCAATGGAAGGTATAGAACAAAACCCAGTTGTTTATGACCTCATGTCTGAAATGGCATTTCGACAGAACAAGGTTGATGTCAAGGTAATTTCAAGTTTTCCCCTTCCACCACCATTTCATATTTGTACATTTATGTCTTTGACTTGCAATATAAAAAAGTTTGTATGTTTGCTAAATTCAACGTAAGCCATGGACACTATCATCCCAACTTTCTTGTTAATTTTCGTGATTGCTTTTTATGTTGTTTGAATGCATCGCTAAACACTATATTGTAGTTATCACTGTGTCAAATATTGGTTGTTTTAGAGTTCCTCTTATCTTGCTACAATTGGATTTGCTCACCTCCAATATCAATTTACAAGCCGCTTTCCCTTAAATGTTTCATAAAATTGTTCTACTTTTCATGATCTTGCTAAAAGCTTGATGTGAACAATGTGGATATAAAAATCCAGAAACCCTTAACGAAATAGATGCCCGAAAAATCAAAAATCAAGTTTGTGATGGATAAATCTTGATCCAGAGATAATCATGTATCTAAGAATCAAAGGTGCTGTAAATTAAACTTGGATCCATTATTTATAGTAAAACAAGAACCTGAAGTATGTGAAGATGCCACAAGGTCAATTATGCTTTTATGAGTCAAATTTATTTTGTTCTAGAAAGAGAAAAATGTTGCACTATGTAAAATACAAGTTTATTCAAAATATTATGGATGTTGAATTTTGCAGCAAAGAAAACAATATACAATCCTTCCAAATAGCCTTAATAAACCCTTATTGGGTTGCAAACCAATGAACCCAAGCTAATAATCAACTAATACAAATCTAATATCAAAAATAGTCCTAAATTTTTTATTTTGGATCAAAACAAACCCAAACTAAAAAAAAGCACTAAAATGAATGTAAATCAAATAATGAAATAAAACAACAAATAAAATCTTAAAATAATTTAGATTAATACAAAAATATTTCAGCACATAAGTAATATTGCCGTTAAACACTTTAACCCTCATTTCCTTGTGTAGTTAGGATAAGTAATCCTTGTAAGAAAAGAATTTTGAAACATTAAGAAATCCTTGTCACTTGGGAACTTTTGTTGTTCATTAAAGACCCTTGTAGAACTAGAAAACTCTAAAAAATAAGTTACTGGATATCCTTGCATTATGAGAATTTTTTTTTTATCTCAAAATCGAAAGTTCACAAGTTCAAAAACAACAAATAACAAAATTTGTATTACATGTATTGCAAGCCTTTCCTGAACTTCGATTAATTTGAAATTTTAATCCAATGTGAAACAATATGTCTGGAAAAACTAGTAAAATTTCAACTTGATCAAATGATCAAATTGAAAGTTATGCTTGATAGTATAAAACTGTATAGAAGACACAATTACACTACAATCTAAATTCTCTTGTTTAATATTTTCTTTGATCGTATCATTCCCTCTATATACAAGATGATTCATCCTTGAATCAGCAATAGATATAATGGATGTTTTGTAGGCCATATGTTTAGATTTTTAGAGCTTTTTTCATGCTAGCACCTACCTCCAATAATTTTCTATGAAAGTAGTAATCTTTCTTTTCCATCTTTTATCCTTTCAGCATTGTTGCTTCTTTATCTTTAAAGCTTTTATTCATACAATAGTTTTTTTAACTTGTCAAATTCTTGTCTCAAAAGATTTTAATTGAGCAAAAAATTATCTATTGATTAATAAGTTGGCCTTTATATAGCCTTACACATAATAAACCCTAGATATTCCTAATTACCAATATAACCTTTTATTTCTTATAATTCTCAACACTCCCCCTCAAGATGGGCAAAAGATATCCACTAAGCCCATCTTGTCACACAACCTAGATAAATTTACTGAACTAAGTCCCTTGGTGAGGTAGTCAGCCACTTGATCTCCAGTAGTCACATGACTTAGCTTCAGTAGTCCGTCATTCAATTTTTCCTTGATGAAGAATCTATCAATCTCCACATGCTTAGTCCTGTCGTGCTGTACCGGATTATTAGCAATGTTGATTGTCGACTCATTATCACACCACAACTTCATCTGGGCTCCTTGGTCCACCTTGAGCTCTACCAATAGGGCTCTCAACCACAGCATCTCGGCAACTCCTAAAGCCATGGCCCTGTACTCTGCCTCTGCAGTCGATCTAGAAATTACCGACTGCTTCTTGCTCTTCCAAGAGACTAAGTTGCCCCCTACAAACATGCAATACCCCGATGTTGACCTCCTATCATCAGCACAACTTGCCCAGTCAGCATCACAATATCCCTCAATGCCCAAGTGTCCATTCTTCCTGAAGATTAGCCCCTTTCCTGGTGCACTCTTCAGATATCGCAGAATTCGGTACACCACTTCCATGTGGCCTTTCCTCGGATCATGCATGTAATGACTCACCACACTTACTGCAAATGAGATGTCGGGACGAGTGTGACTCAGATAGATCAACCGGCCTACCAGCCGCTGGTACCGTTCGCGATCAACTGGCTCTCCCGTTTCTGCACTCAGCTTGAACTTCTGATCAATCGGAGAAGTAGCCGGTTTGCATCCCAGCATGCTCGTCTCTTTGAGCAAGTCTAACACATATTTTCTCTGGGACAAAACCGCCCCCTCTTCTCCACGAGCTACCTCAATCCCAATGAAGTATCTTAGCTGCCCTAGATCTTTCACCTCAAACTCCTTGCCCAGTCTCGCCTTCAGCTGAGCAATCTCTCCCTCATCATCCCTAGTAATGATCATGTCATCAACATACACAGCGAGCATCGTGGTGTGACCTCCATGTTGTCGGAAGAATACTGTATGATCTGCGTTGATCTGCTGATAGTCCACACCTATCATAGCTCTCCTGAACCTGTCAAACCAAGCTCGAGGAGACTGTTTCAATCCATACAGTGACTTCCTCAACCTACATACCTTGCCTACTGTTTGTTTTGTGCCGAAGCCTGGGGGTATCTCTATGTACACCTCCTCCAGTAAGTCCCAATGGAGAAATGCATTCTTCACATCCAGTTGGTGTAACTTCCATCCCCCATTCACAGCAAGGGAGACGAGGGTCCGGACTGTGCTCATCTTCGCCACTGGTGCAAAGGTCTCATCATAGTCGATGCCATATGTCTGACTGTACCCCTTTGCCACCAATCGTGCGTTGTAGCGGTCAATTTTCCCTTCTGGAGTCTGCTTCACTGTGAAGACCCATTTGCACCCAACCGCCTTCTTGCCTGCTGGTAATGGTACTATCTCCCATGTCTTGTTCTTATCAAGGGCCCCAAGCTCTTCATGCATAGTTGCCTTCCACTTTGGATCTTCCTTAGCAACCTGCCAAGACTTGGGTATAGAGACAGTGTCCAATGATGCAATGAATGCTCCATGTACAGGTGATGTAATGTTAGAGTATGTGACAAACTGAGCAATATCATGTGGGAAACCAAAACGGTCAGGAGGATGTCCCGCATTGCTGCGAGAGGTCCTCCTTAAAATCGTGGGGTCAGGAGAAGGCAGAGGAATCATATCACCTGTGTAATTTGAGTCTGAGGTGGATGGTGTAGGTGTCTCAGGAGTCGGGGTAGGCCGGGACAAGGGACTTGCAGGCACAACTGACACTACTGGCACCTCTACATCATTCTGCCTCCTCCTCCTCGTATACACCCTTAACTCCCCCTGAGCTTGAGTCTCACCCCCTTCGGGTTCAATCTCCTCCTCCTCATCTTCCGGTTCCTCAACCGATTTCTCCACCACAACAGTACAGGGTACATGTAGCTGTCTCTCACCATCGCTACTCTTGCTCTCCCCCTCTCGCCTCATACCTGAAGTATCGGGCGAGTCGCCAGAGGGTGAGTTCACCCCCAGCGTGTAGTATGACTCGAATTCTCTAAATGTCACATACATACTCACAAATAACCTCTTCTCAACTGGGCTCCAGCACACGTATCCTTTCTGGGAAGCAGAATATCCCACAAAAACACACTTTACCGTCCTGGGATCCAACTTTCCTACCGACGGTCTGTTATCCTTCACAAAGCATACACACCCAAACACCTTTAATGGAAGGATCCCACCATTATCTCCTTTCAGCATCTCACAAGGGGACTTCCACTCCAACACTCTTGAGGGCATCCTGTTGATCAATTGAGCGGCTGTCAAAACTGCCTGCCCCCACAAGTGCTTTGGAACATTCATTGAAATCATCATACTACGGGCTACCTCTAGCACGTGTCTATTCTTCCTCTCTGCTACTCCGTTCTGTGCTGGTGTGTATGGACATGTGGTTTGGTGCTGTATCCCTTGAGCCGACAAGTATTCCCCAAACACCTTGTTGGTATATTCCGTCCCATTATCGGACCTCAATACCTTCACTACTGCCCCATATTGAGTCTGAATGGCCTTGTGAAAATCTTTAAAGCAATTCAATACATCACTCTTGTTTCTCATCAAATACAACCAAGTAACACGAGAGAAACAATCAATAAAAGACACAAAATAACGATAACCATGCATAGAACTAACAGAACTCAAACATCAGAGTGTATTAAATCAAAAACACTAGAACTCCTATTCCCAGAACTAACATAAGAGCTTCTAGTAAGCTTGTCAAACTTACAAGCATCACACACTAGTTTCTGTTTATTTGCTTTTTCATACAAAGATGGATACAAACGACTCAACAAACTAAAAGAAGAATGTCCCATGCGCCTGTGATGTAGCAGCAGCACATCCTCCACACTCTGCCCAACTCCTCCTACTCCAGCACTCTCAACCATGGATGTCAAGGCTGAGTCCATCCCCTCTCTATCCAGGTACCACAGTCCGTTATGCCACGTGCCAGTCCCAAGTCTCCGGCCACTCCCCTTCTCCAGGAAGATCACCTTGGAAATATAAAAAATAACAACACATTTTAGGTGGAGAATAATGGCACTAATGGATAACAGATTCACTGGAAAATGAGCATGCAAAACATTGGACAAAGTCATAGAATCGATACATCTCACAGTACCCTTACCAACCACAGGCTGTGCTGTACCATCAGCGGTCTGGATGCTCTCTGGCACCGCTAGATGACTATAAGACGATAACTCACTAGCAGTTCCTGTCACATGTCGAGATGCACTAGAATCTACTATCCATTCTGGTGATCTTGAGGTGGATATAGAGGCAAGAGCATGTGTATCATGAGTACCTTTAGCTGAGTGAGCATAGGAAGCGAAGTTACCCCTGGATGATGTGGATGTGGATGCGCCTTCACTCGCACCCTTCCTGTCTCCATCGACTGCCACTCTCTGCTTCCTCTTCAACATCTCCAGCAACTCGTGATCTTCATCAGTAAAGACCACATCTGCCTCTCCCTCGTCATCTGCTACCATCAGATTTGCCCGGTAGCCCCCTCTTCCACCACCTCTGCGACGCCAACGACCACGACCTCCAGTCTGGCCACGACCACCCGAGTTCCTCTCCTTCGGAGGCTTAGTGCATGTCTGCTTCAGGTGGCCTACCTCGCCGCAGTTGTAGCACTCACGAGTTTCAACTCTGGCTCTTGTGTTTCCCAAGTTGGAGACAGCCAAAGCAGACTTCACTCCCGGAGGTCCACCTGTCCCCGCCTGTAGCTTAATGCGGCTCTCTTCCTGTATCATAGCTGATACTGCCTCCTCAAGTGAGGGAATCTTCGTCTGGGCTAACAACATCGTAGTCCTCTGCTCAAACGCTGGGGCCAACCCCTGGAGAAATAACATAGTCCGCTCCTGAACCAATGCCTCTCTCTCTTTGCACTCAGGATCTTTGCAGCTTGCTCGAGGTGAGAAATGATCATGCTCTAACCACAAGCGCTCCAGCTCTATGGAATACTCCTGCACCGTCCTATCTCCCTGGACTGCAGCATAGATTTCCCTCTTGATCTGGAACACCCTCAGATTATTCCCCACCCCATCATAAGTCCTCCTCAACTTCTCCCAGACATCCTTTACCTTCTCAATACCATCCACGGTGGCAGCAATAGATGGGACCATCGAGTTCAGAAGCCAGATGTACACCAACATGTGTGTAGACTTCCACTCATCTCTCCCTGTAGCACCCTCAATCGGCTCTACTCTGTCAGCCGTCAGAAAACCCTCCAGATTTCTTCCTGTCAGAGTATACCTTACCCGACGTGACCAGCTCAAGTATGTGGCTGGCCCATCGAGTTTCAGATCAATAGGTGGAAGCTCCACCTTCACAGACAGTGGCCTCGTGGCACTTTCACCCATCGACATCCTCATAAACTGCATCAAGGTCGCAAGGTCTGCAGGACCTAATTTCTTCACGATCTCCTCCATTGGATTCTTGCTAGCCTCCATTAATCCGACTCGTATTCAGATGTCTAGATCACAACCTTGCCCTTCTTCCTCTTCTTGACCCTTCTCTTGATTCTCCTCACATCAATGTCTAGGTCTTTATCCCTTCATCTCTACCCTTCCTTGGGATCCGTGGGGTATCGCCCTCCCCCCACATGGGCTCCCTTCAATAGAAGATCAAAACGGAGAGGTGGTGGCCTAGAAAAGGGAAGACTCGGCCTAGGAAGAGGAAGGCAGCGCTCGCTAGCGGCGCTACAGTGGCAGTAAATTTTTTTTTTTTTTTGTGGCTAACCCTAGATCTGTGGTGGCTCTGATACCAAAAAAATTTTAATTGAGCAAAAAGTTATCTATTGATTAATAAGTTGGCCTTTATATAGCCTTACACATAATAAACCCTAGATATTCCTAATTACCGATATAACCCTTTATTTCTTATAATTCTCAACAGCCTCAAAACCCTAAACATGCAGGATAAGTCTTTGCTTTCTTGAGCGAGGACCTTTCTTTGTTTCCTCTCTCTTGAGGAATACATGACAAATAGAAAAAATGTTAGAAGACAAGCTAGATATGATATAAAGACATTATGGAATAGGAATACTATCTCAAAATTTCAAATATGAAATTATAGGTGCCCAATCGATTTTAATGATACAATACTAGAGAATAAAAAAAAATGACTTGGAAATAAGATACAAAGGTAAAACAAGAAGAAGATATACACGTAAAAAAGTTTAAACAATGAAAACAAAAAGGATATAACTTGATTTTTCAAGTCTAGCTTTGATATCAATTGATATGAACCATGTGGATATAAAAACCTAGAAACCCACAACAAAGTAGATGATAAACCCGGAAAGTCAAAAATCAAGTATGTGATAGATAAGCATAGATCGAGAGATAACCCTATACCTAAAAACTAAAGGTATTGAAAATTGAGCTTGGACTTGTTTATAGTGAAACAAGAACTTGAAGTATGCGAAGACGCTACAAGGTTAGTTGTATCATGATAAGCCAAATTTATTTTTTGTCCTGTCAAAGAGAAGAGAGAAGAGCTTTGCTTCACGCAAAATACAAGTTTATTCAAAATATCATGACAGCTGAGTTTTGCAGCAAAGGAAACGATATGTAGTCTTCCAAAATACCCCTAATTGACCCTTATTGGGTTGCAAAATAGTGAGTTTAATCTAATAATCAACTAACACAACTTCAATGCCTAAAATAGTTTTAAAACATTGATTTTATACCAAAACAAACCCAAATTAAAACTCAAGTCTTAAATTGAATGTAAATATCTAAATAATAAAATAAAACTACAAATAAAATCTTTAAATTATTCATATTTATACGAATAAATAACTCATCCCAAAAATAATATCATTAGATACTTCAACCCTCATTTTCTTGTGTAGCTAGGATAAATAAAGAATCATTGTAAGAAATTTTTTTATAACATTAAGGCTTCCTTACCACTTGAAAACTATGTTATTGTCCATTACAGATCCTTGTAGAACTAGGAAACTTCTAAAAGGAAATTTTTGAATATCCTTAAGTTAAAAGACAACATAAGAATTGTTGACCTGAATAAGTTCTTCAGTTAAAAGACAACATAGGAAGGATTGTTATTCGTATCGTATTTGTTGACCTGAATCGCAAGCCCTTCTTTGATTGACCGAAGTTTTGATCCGATGTAGAACAATGTCTGGAAACTCCTGGTAAAATTTCAGTCTGATTCTACGGTCGGAATGAGGGTTATGCTCGATAATGTAAAATTTCAACTAGAATATGAATTTTCTTGCTCAGTTTTTTCTTAGATCGTATCAAACTTTGTCGCTAGTTTTCAATTTTATTAAGGAATAGAAGACTTTTCTGAAATATGAAAGTTCCCCGTCTCTTTTTTTGACGAATGTTGGCATATGGGAAAATAAAAAAGAATGGTTTAGGGGTAGGGAAATTTGCACTTCCAATCAAAATCACAACTTTCTTATCTATCTTGTAGGAATGGATTGATTTGTATTCAGCAAGACGTTATGGTCGATCAGTTCCAACAATACAATATGCCTGGAATATACTGTACCACACAGTGTACAATTGCACTGATGGTGCCTATGTAAGTACCCCACTTGTCTACAGTCTATGGAGTTCATTTGGATGTATTGTTCATCATTATATGGTAATAACTCTACCTATCTTTGGTTTTCACAAATATGCATAACATGGAACTTATATTTAATCCTTTTATTTTTGTTCATTTATACATCCTCCTAAACATATGCTTTTGTAATTACTCTCTTTTTTTAATATTTTTTTTGGTGAATGTTCATACATTTTCATCATTTCCATCGGTTCAAGAAAAGTTTATTGTATCCCCAAATGTCATGATTAAATTAAAATTGCAAGTGTGGTCTTTTTAAACTTGAGTTTGTGACTTGATACTCGGTCCAATTAAAAGTGCCAGGTTGATATTTTGCATGGGAAAAACACCTAATGCACTCTGTTGTTTGAATTCTGACAACCTTAAGCATTGTTGGACCAGGACAAAAACAGGGATGTCATTGTAGCATTCCCGGATGTTGATCCATATTTTCTTTCGATGCTGCAAGGAAGGCATCGCACCAATGGAAAACCAGTATCAAGAAGATTGGACCTCGTAAAAAACTCTGATTCATATGATCATCCTCACCTGTGGTATTCAACCACTGAAGTTGTGCGTGCTTTGGAACTTTTCATTGCAGGAGGGGATGAATTATCTGGAAGCAGCACTTACAGGTTAGCATTTTGAGGTTTCAAAAGGCTTTTGCTGGATAGTTTATCTATTTGTGTAATTTTTTAATTATTATCAAGTTCTCACTATTTTCCCATCCTTTTCTGAATGTTTATTTATTTACATGTCAGTTATGACTTAGTTGACCTGACAAGACAAGTGTTGGCAAAATATGCAAATGAGTTGTTCTTAAAGGTCATTGAATCCTACCGATTAAAAGACAGACATGGAGTTGCTCACCAGAGCCAGATGTTTCTAGATCTTGTGGAAGACATGGACACACTTTTGGCAGGCCATGAAGGATTTCTTCTCGGTCCATGGCTAGAAAGTGCAAAGCAACTTGCCCAAGATGAAGAACAACAAATACAAGTTAGGAGCCTTTCAAATTATATCCCTATATGATCTCAAACAATTTCAAGATTCCTCGAGTGTTTTTTAGTAATTTAATGTTTTCTGAAACTGCAGTTTGAATGGAATGCAAGAACTCAGATAACTATGTGGTATGACAACACAGAGGTGGAAGCCAGTCTTCTTCGTGACTATGGTAAGGCGATCAGCAATACGGTGGCGTTTCTTTTCCTTCGTTGCTCGAAAAACATAACCTCCAAAATCAAATTTGGAGGCTCTTCTGTGCCCATCCTCTTCAGATGGATCACTGGATGGTTGAAAACTTGTAGGCTTTTTACACACTATTTATTTCAATGTGAGTTTAAGAAAATCTCTGTTCCTGTTCTTGTAGGGAACAAGTACTGGAGCGGGCTTCTAAAAGATTACTATGGTCCCCGGGCAGCTATATATTTCAATTTCTTAGCCCGGAGCTTGGAAAATGGCCATGGTTTCCAGTTGAAGGATTGGAGAAGAGAATGGATAAAGCTTACAAATAACTGGCAGAAAAGTCGGAAGATATTCCCAGTAGAGAGTAACGGGAATGCACTGAACATATCACGGTGGCTCTATTACAAATACCTTGGCAACCGGGATACATATGATCATTGAGGTAAGCTGCCATAGCTCAACGGTACAAACTAAATGAACTTCTTGGACATCATCATAGAATCTTGTGATTTGCATCAAACTAGGTCGTACGTTGGTTGTTTATGAATTACAAATACTTGTTTTCGAACTATAAATATAGATCAATGTAACATACGAGGCAATGATCCAACTATACTACATTATAGATAGATTGGTCGAGCATGAGTTAACCACATTCTCTGACCCGTGGGAAAGTCATTTATAGCGTAGTGATAAAACTCAGGTTAATCTTTATCAAATTAGAATAGAGTTTTAGTTTTTTTCAAGGAGTTCAAATGATGTCGGTTTACAAAAAGGTTACAAAAAAATTAAATTGGATTTCAACCTAGTTTTAGTATTGTTTAGGAGTGTTGTTGAGATAGTTTTTAAAAGTGTTTTTCATAAAGAAATATATTAAAATAATATTTTTTTATTTTTAAAAAATTATTTTTAATATTACTAAGTCTAAAACATCAATAAAAATAACAAAAATAATTTTTTTTTTAAATATAATTCCAAACACAATCTTAATTGTGTGAAATGAAAAGGTTGAATAAGGAAATTTGATGAATAAGGAAATTTGGATTCTATTATAATTGTGTTATTTGTCCTACCAAAATTGAACCTGCTCTGACTTTCAGGAAAATCACCTCCAATAAACTTTTCTAGAGAAGAAAAACCTATTGAGACAAAAATCTTCCTTTTGGGTCAGGTTAATCTTTATCAAATTAGAATAGAGTTTTAGTTTTTTTCAAGGAGTTCAAATGATGTTGGTTTACAAAAAGGTTACAAAAAAATTAAATTGGATTTCAACCTAGTTTTAGTACTGTTTGGGAGTGTGGTTGAGATTGTTTATGAAAATATTTTTCGTTTTAAAAATACATTAAAATGATATTTTTTATTTTTTAAAAATCATTTTTAATATCATCACATGAAAATTATCTAAAAACACTAAAAAATTAATTTAAAATAAAACAAATTTAATTTTTTTCAAAAATATTTTTAAAATATAATGACAAACTGGTAGTTAGTATCGTTATTAGCTGGTAATGACTTCGTGTTATTAGCATATTCCAAACGTGATCAGTGTATGTCACGTGATCTAAATTTGTATTGTATGTGAGTAATTTTGGATGAAATTGGACCTGTCATTAATAACTTTTCGAATACGTGCCACAGTTTCAATATCAAGGGCAAATTATTCATCGACCGAACATCACATATTTACAAAATAACAGCATATATCTGGTTTATATAGGAACGTTCTGGTACTAAAAGTGACCAGGAAGCCTGATGTGATGATAGAAGGTGTGCATCTTTGTAAAAACTTGAGACAACCAAGTTTTTACTCGCTCATCTGGATCTATAAAATATATTTTTTTAGAGATAGGATTTCTTCGTATTCAAAAAAAAAAAAAATTGGTCCTAAAACAACATCGTAGTTAATTGTTTTGAAGACAAAATAAAAGGTTAATAAAGTTCCTTGAGAGTATTTTTTTTAAGTGTATTTTTCTTGGAAATATATTAAAATAATATAGATTTTTTTTTATTTTTAAATATTTATTTTTAATATTAATACATAAAAATAATCTAAAAAAAACAATGATTTAAAAAAAATATTCTTTTTAAAACACTAAAATAAACATATTGAAAAACAAGATAACCACAGTTGATTCTCTTTTAGAGCTGTCTAATGTTTACAAAACATAAAACTAAAAAATATAGATAAAAATAACAATAAATTATATTTAAATAGAGGATAAAACCGGGGAAATTTTGAATGTGGGGATGGGGAGGTGTTCAACTTTTGACCTGTCAATCTATAGGCCACGAAGCTTCTACGACATGGTGCTCGGTTCCGTGCACCAGATGAGAAGAGACCTCTTCTTACAAAACCAAACCAGCAACGTCACACCTCACGACATTGTTTGACATTGCAATTTGATTTTGTTAGTTAAGATTATTTATTTTATCATTTAATGTTCTAATATTAAAAAGAAAAATAAAAAATACTTTTCAGTGAAAAACAAATTAAATTGCTGGCTCAGAGATGTCGTTGGTCAAATATGGGCCAAGTTTCTCGATGATTCCAGAAGCAACAAGCTGGTTTCTGCATTTACTTCACTGCCCCTGAGCTCTCTATCGAGCGCTAGTTTAATTGAAATTCCAATGGTTTGTTTGATATTACGTTTTAAAATTGTTTTTTTTTTAAATAAAGTTTTTTCTTAATTTTAAAATTAAATTTTAGTATTTTTAAATTATTTTGATATGTTAATATAAAAAATAATTATTAAAAAGTATGAAAATATTATTTTAATATATTTTTATCGTAACATGAATAAGGCGTCAATTCATTTGTTGAGAAGTTGCGCTGACTGTCCCAAGAAAACAACGCTCTTAATTCACTTTAGAGTTTGTTTGGCATGATGATAGCTGTTGTGGTTGAGGTTGAAAAAAAAACAGTTTCATGAACGCTTTTAGCTGCGGTTCATAACTGAAATTGAAGTGTTTGATTAAAATTGTGGTTGAGTTTGAGGTTTATGAAAAGCAGTTTCGTGTGTTTGGTTACCATGCTTTTCATATTGCTGTCAACATGTAAAGTTACTTTAAAAAAACATATATTTTTTTAATATTGTAAACTTAATAATCATAATAATAAAATGTAATTAATAATTCAAGTAAATTAGACACTTTTTTTTTTCTCTCATCAAACTATTTGCAATTTTATCACGAACTAAATCTATACGTAAAGGCCTCTGCGATCCCTTGCTATTTGATCTACGAACAACATCTGAAAAATATTATTAGAAACAACATCTGCGATCCATACTAATTTTCAGGATCTCTATCTACATGTTGTAGAGATATAATTTCAATGCTAAATCTAGTTGCAAGTTTCTGATCCATAATCAATCGAAAAGCAACAGGGTTGTGGAGTGAAATGAAGTCACGCACATTTTCATTTCACCAGGCTTATCTTTATCTATCTACACTTTTTTTTATTTTTTTTAAATATGATTTTATATTTTTTTAAATATGGCTGGGCCTGTCCCAACCAAATGGGCCGACTGGCCTAGTTGGGCCGAAAGGCCCAACTCTAGTGGAATTGGGTTGGGCCGAGAGCAGGTCCAGCCCATGAATTTATGCTGAAACGGTGCATTTGATTGAAGTGCAGCGTGAATTATAATTCATGCTGAAACGGTGTGTTTGATTGAATGTTGTGTGAATTATAATTTACGTTACTGTTCACGTGAACAGTAGCATGGACTACGGTGACGGGAGGCTCAACGACCGATATCGAAGGGTAGAGGAGGCCGAGATGGTTCTTTCTATGGTGGTGGCGTCGAAAATAGTGCCCTGTGGTGGCCGGTAGGAGCGTTGGAAAGTTGCAGTTGCTGCTGCCACCGCTGCTTATGCTAGGACTGTATGCTTCGAAGTTCGATTGCATGGAACTCCATTTAAACCTCATGTGAGTCCATTTTCAAGCTTCATTCTTTATGGTTTTTTTCAAATCTGGCATTTAGCAGTTAGTTCTCGTTGACAATAGCTATTGATCCCTTGGCTTGTTGCAGGATGATGGAGCTAATGAGCTATTGATCCCTTAGTTGATGAAGAAGTTATCATTAACTTCCGAAGCTTCAGTTACCTTAGCTGATGAACAAGGGATTATCCCATGTTTGTTGCGATTGAGGTTTTCGAATGTGCCTCCTTAACCTCTGTATGTCTTTGGATTAACCTGGAATGCAATCCTCCAGAAACTAACCTTGGCTCGGATAAACTTAAACATTATAAAGTGATAATCTACAAATGATGAGGGAGAAGACTCGCCTGTGTGTGTGTGGGAGAAGACTCGCCTATGTGGGGGGGGAGGTGTGAGGGGGAAGAGATGCAGAGATGAGGGAGAAGAGAAGAAGAGATGCAGAGATGAGTGTGCTACGCCGCAGCTGCAAAAGCGGTTCTTTACTGCTTTTGCAACTCCGGTTGAAATTTAACTTTTTTTTGTGGGATCCACAGTAAAAATCTGGGGTCCTATTTGGTTATTATTGTGTTTGGAGTTGCGGTTCAACGCAACCACAGGTTGAACCGCGGCGCCAAACACCCACTTAGTATGTTCTTAGCTATTGCTCCACGATGCATGTAGGTCGTCACACTCTCTCCAGTCTCCACAGCTTTTTTTTCTTCTATGATTTCAATTTTGTCTCAGTGGACGTATTAATTAAAAATATTTTTATTTCGCAATATCAAAACTGATTTCATTATTTGATTATAATTTGGAAAATATACTTGTCTCGTGGAGGTTTTTTTTTTCTTCTAATTTATATCTCTTCTATTTGATTTTTTTCAATATATATTGTCTACAAACATCTTTTATATTACCGGGTATAATAATTTTCATGCATGTTAATCTTGCATAAACACTGAAACTAGTATAATGAAATTGTATATGTTGAATCATTAATCCAACGTTGGGTTTTTATTAGAATAATTATGTGTTTAAGAACTGTCAAATAAAATAAAGCTTAATTAAAAATGATCAGTTAAGTATTTTTAGCCAATTGAGTTTTTTGTGTATCTAATAGGGTGTGGACCTTTAATGTGTAGAGTTTAAAGAATTATTTCTATTTTAATGATGGGCTAAAATAGAAATATTAAAAGGTAGGAATACCAAATGATGAGAATATCAAAGGGTAGCTTGTTACCTATATATAGATTTTGTCATGGTCCTCAGATTACATATCCTACTTTATTCTTATTCTGCACATCTTATCATCAAAGAGAAAATAAAGTTTCTCTAGAGAGAATCAAAGAGCTTTCAAAAGGTGAATGTGTTAATCTGGAAGGTTATTCGTGTGACTCTAGAGAGTAACTTTTGGATATGGATTCAAGTACGTTTTCATTTAATTATTTATGTGTTTTTGATAATTCGACATGAATAATTTTTATGTTATGAAATATAGTCCTAACAAGTGGTATCAGAGCCTCTTATGTTGAATTATTAAGAAACCAAACTAACCAGCGCGGGTTAAGGATTAACTGTTAGCCGACTGTAGGCTGCCAATGGTATACTCAAGGAAATAAACTAGCAAGCTGTAGCCTACCAATATGGGTGTGCCAGCCAACATATATATATATATATATATAACTAACGCTGGTGAGGGAAATGAATTGGTAACCTACGGTGCTGCTAGTGTAACAGATATCACAAGCGCTGGTGAAGGAATTAAATTGGCAGCCCATAGACTACCAATGTCAATCAAATAACCAGCATTGGCCTTGCCAGCATTGGTTGAGGCATTAAATTGACAGTCCTTAGGCTGCCAGTGTAAGGAAATAACCAACGCTGGTGAAGGAATTCACTAGCAACCTTTAGGGTACTAGTGACTAGTGCTAGTGAAAAAAAAACTGAAACAATTGAACTGGCAGGCTACCACTACAAATGCATAATTAAGGGGAAAACTGTTAAAAATCTTTGTAACAACTACTAGGGGCTACAAGTTGCAACCGTTACAGTAGTGTAACGGTTGCACCAATAATGCCTCTTCACAAGCGCGTTAGGGTCTGTGGTAGTTTTTTTTAGGGTTGTGGCTTTCAGCCCACAACAAATAAACAAGGGTTTTGAATAAAATATTTTTATTGTGGGTTTTGGCCCGTAGAAAATTCTAGCCCACAACTAAATTGTCTGATCCATAGCAGGCTGGTTTAGGATCCGAGTTGTCCAACTTGGTCCAGTCTCAAGTCAGTAGTCAAAGTTAATAGTTGACTTTGACCATTGACTTTGTTAAAAAAATTGTGCAAATTTATTTTTTAAATATTGGTACATCGATATATATTTTACAATGAATTAATTAAAACAATATGTCACCAAAGTGACCTCTCTTGTGGACATTAATATATTTTGAAATATAAATAGTTATGTATGTAACATATGTGAATATTGACCAACCCAAAAGAAGGTCAATAGTTAAAGGAAAAGCATGTGCAAATGTAGTAATTTATATGTTATGATTATTTGGTTTTACATTTTTGAATAATTAAATCAGCCCAAAGGATGATTTATTTTTGACATGTTCTTATTATCAATGTTTGATTACTACATTAAGATATCACTTACAGAGTAATCTTTTATCCAAAGATAAATTATTGATGGAGTACTCGATATCTTAAGATGGGATTTACCTTTATTTGAATTAATTTTGCTCTTAAGATAAGCCTTATACATGAGCATGTTTCAATTGTTGTTGTTCACTTTTCAGCAATTAATCCTGCTAATATTATTCTTAGTATCAAATCTATTCCCATGCTTAATGGATGTAACTTCAAGTTAAAAAAAAAACAATCTTTTAATAGTTCTTAGAGTTATGAATCTCAACCTTGCGTAATGGACTGATTCTCCCCCACCTTTTATGGATGAGTATACCTCTAATGAAAAGAGGGATGTGGAAAGGTTGGAAAAATCAAATCGCATGTGTATGATGAACATGAAAAGAGCCATTCCATAAGCATTCAGGGACACAATATCTAATCAAATCACTACAATTAAGGAATTCCTTACCAATATTGAAATGAGATTTGTTAAGAATAAAAAGGCTGAAATAGGTACGCTCTTGACAAGTCTCATTTCATTGAAGTATAGGGGCAAAGGCAATGTAAGGGAGTATATCTTGGAGATGTCTTATCTTGATTCTAAGCTAAAAGCACTACAGTTTGAACTCTCTAAGGACTTGCTAGTGATTCTAGTTTTAATATTCATTCCAACATAATTTAACCAATTTAAGGTAAGTTACAATTGTCAGAAAAAGACTTGGTCTCTGAATGAGCTAATCTCATATTGTGTTCAAGAAGAGAAAAGTCTTAACAAAGATAAGGCAGAGAGTGCTCACTTAGCCTTACCTTTAAAGACAAAGAAAGGAAAAAACAAGAAAAAACCATAAGGAAGTTGTGGGTACAATACCTCAAAAGAAATAATTAATGAAATCACATGATTCAGTAGGTGCTAATTATTTCTTTTATGGTGCTGAAGGGCATAAAAAGAAGCAATGCACCAATTATCACGTTTGGTGTGCTAAGAAAGATATGCTTCTTTCTTTAGTTTATTTGAAGTAAATTTAACTCTGGTACATAGACATGAATGGTGGTTAGTTCTGGTGCAACAACTCACATCAGTGTGTCTATGCAAGGTTGCCTGAGTTGCTGAAAGCTAAATGATGTTGAAAAATACATTTATGTAGGTGATGACAAGACAATTCAAGTTTAGGGAATTGAAAATTTTAAATTATTATTAAAGACTGGAATTTATTTAGATCTTGATGAAACTTTTATTGTACCATATTTTAGATGAAATTTGATTTCTATTTCTGCTTTGGACAAATCTGGTTACTTTTGTTCATTTAAAAATGAAAAATTTAGTTTGTTTTTTTAAGAATGAAAAATTTAGTTTGTTTTGTGATTCAAAATTAGCTACTTTTGATTCTTTATCTGATTATGATAATCTCTATTTGATTGATATCACTGTTTCATTTAATAAATCATTGCAATTAAGTACATGAGGTACCAAGAGAAAATTAACTAACGAGGATTTAGGTGTATTATGGCATAAAAGATTAGGTCATATCTCTAAAAAGAGAATAGAGAGACTTGTGTTTGATGAAATTCTTGATCCCTTAGATTTTACAATTTTTAAAGTTTGAGTTAATTGTATTTATGGTGAACAAACCAATATAAGGAGATTTGTAGCCAATAAGACTTTGGACATCTTATAACTCGTACATACGGTTATTTGTGGGTCGTTCCCTATGGTCGTTTGGAATGGTCAACAATATTTTATAATGTTCATAGATAACCTTTGCAGATATGGCTATGGATATCTCATAAGTGAAAAATCTTAGTCACTAGATGTGTTCAAAAGTTATAAAGTTGAAATTGAAAATCAACTCAGCAAAAGGATTAAAAGTGTTAGATTTGCCCGTGGTGGTGAGTACTATGGTAGATATGACGATTCAAGAGAACAATGTCCAGGACCAAGGTTGTCAAACTTGCTTTTTTGACACGACATGGAATTGTCATTTGAACTCGGATCGTAAAATTGAAAGTAAAATATTTCTGTATAAAAATCGTAAAATCGGAAGTAAAATCGTTTTGGTAGAAAAATCATAAAATCATAAGTAAAATATTTCTGAATACAATACAATATAATGATAGCCATAAAACTTAATTATTTAAGGTTCATACATTATTTACAATAACTGAAAAATATAATACAAAACAATTATATCAATAGAATTTCATTAGGTAAAAACTAACAAATTTAAAACAAATATTTTACTGGCGTGCTATGTAAACTAAAATCAGCCTCATTACTGTCATATTCCTCATTATTTCTAAGACATTCATCATCCAATAAAACTAACGAGCATTTAACAACTAGACTTGCAAAAAGGAATAATGAAAAAATCTAGTTCCTCAACCCACCTAAACCCTCCCCTATCATATACAACAGAGAGTCTCTCTCTACAATGGCAAACTATGGAACCCACCACTAGAGCCACCATCACCACCAGCAACAATCCCTAAAGAACAAGCTTCCAAGTCATAGACAACATAATCCATCACCACTTCGAAAAAACCCTTGAAAAGAAAAGTATATTAGACCTCCAAAAGAAAGAACTTCACAAACTTTTCCTTCTTTTCTTCATCTTTCTTTCTCTCATTTTCATGACTGAAACTTAACCTAATTGCCTTCAATGCCTCCATTGTTTGGCACCCATTACTCTCCTCTCTTTATCACACCTCATCTTCTATGTCTCAATGGCTCAAACCCTTAAGTGCATCAATCGATTCAAGTACCAAAGAAGGTGTCGCAAGCTCACTCTTGGTTTAGCTACTAAGAAGTTAAGGGATCTGAAGATGAGATTAGCTAGTGGCAGTAATGATTAGTATGGCCATGATCATGTTGTTAGTGATGAGGGTGAATTGGTTAAGTGATGATTTGGGAAAAAGGAAAGTAATTTAACGGACCGAGGATTAGATGAGGATCGTAAAATCAGACCGATCTGATCCAATTTTACAATTCTTACTAATTTTACCGAGTTAGAACTAATTTTAATGGGGTTTGATATTTCTACTTGATTTTTCCGGTTTATGCATTTGACTCGTAAAATTGTACAATTTTACGAGTCAAAACATGATTTTAACAACATTGTCCAAGACCATTTGCTAAATTCTTAGATGAATGCGTTATCGTCCCATAGTACACTATACGGGGTTCACCCAATATGAATGATGTTGTTGAAAGACGAAACAGAACGCTTAAGGACATGGTAAGGATTATGATTAGATTCTACCTTACCAGAAACACTTAAGACTGTAACATATATCCTTAATCGAGTTCCAAGAAAAGTCACTACTAAAACCCCTTATGAACTTTAGACAGGAAAAAAACCTAGTCTAAATCACTTGTATGTTTGGGGATGTCCAGCCAAGGCAAGGCCTTATAGGCATAATGAAAAGAAACTGGACTCTATGATGATAAGTTACTATTTTATTGAATACTCGAAAAGATTCAGGAGATACAAATTTTATGATCCCACAACTAAGTCGATTTTCAAGATGGGAAATGCTCGATTCTTTGAGAATGTCGAGTTTTACGGGAGGTGATAAAGATAGAGACTCTGTCCTTGAAGAGGATATATTAATATTTTCATAGGTGTTATTTGTATTGGTCGAGATTCCATTTCTGACCTTGTTCAAGACACAATAAATCAAGACAATGTCAAAGAACCTCTTATTCAAGAAATTGTTCCATAGAACAACCTCAAGCACCTTGAGAATTTATGCCATTAAGAAAATCCACTAGAGAGAAGAGAAGTGCAATATCAAATGATTATATTGTATTTCTCTAAGAACATATGGTAGTTATTAAGTGATGAAAGATGATCCTATCAATTTCCATCAAGCCATTGAAATTCTAACTCTCAAAAGTGGATTTATGTTATGAAAAGAGGAGATTAAGTCCATGAAAGACAATAATATGTGGGATCTTATCTCATTACCTGAAGTTGTGACACCTATTGGTTGCAAATGAATATTTAAGATCAAAAGGGATTCGAAAGGTGATGTGGATAAGTACAAAACACGTCTTGTTGGAAAGGGCCTTACATAGAAATAAGGCATCGACTATAAAGATATTTTCTCTCTAGTATGTTCGAAAGACTCTTTTAGAGTTATAATGGCATTGGTGGCACATTTCAATCTTGAGTTATATCAGATGGATGTAAATACAGTGTTTCTCAATGGTAATATTGATGAGATGATCTACATGATGCAACCAAAAACATTTGTGTCTAGAGACCCAAAGAATATGGTTTGCAAACTTAAGAAATTCATTTATGGACCCAAACAAGCATCTCAACAATGGTATTTCAAGTTTTATCAAGTGATCATCTCGTTCGGTTTTGAGATGAATTTGGTTGATAATTGTAAATACCATAAGTTATGTGGGAGCAAATATATTTTCCTGATTTTATATGTCGATGAAATCTTGCTTGCCAGTAGCGATACAGGTTTATTGCACGAAACCAAGAAATTTCTAGTTAAGAATTTTGAGATGAAAGATCTTGGTGAAGCCTCTTTTGTATTAGGCATTTAGATACACCAAGATCTCTCTCGAGGTATTCTTGGATTGTGACAAAAGAGATATATCAAAAAGGTTCTCAAGAGATATAAGATGCAAGATTGTAGACCAGGAGATATTCCTGTGGCTAAGGGAGACAAATTTAATCTCAAATAGTGCTCTAAGAATGATTTTGAGAAAAAGGAAATACAGAAGACTCCTTGCGCTTCAATAGTAGGGAGTCTAATGCATGCTCAAGTTTGTATGTGTTCGGATATTGCATATATTACTGGGATATTAGGCAGATATTTAAGCAATCCAGGAACTGACCATTGGAAAGCAACTGAATGGGTTTTGCGGTACTTACAAAGAAAAAAAAGACTACATGCTCACATATCGGAGTTTGGCTAAGTTGGAGATTATTGGATATAGCGACTCTTATTTTACAGGAAGCCAAGATAGTATGAAATTTATGTTGGGCTACATTTACATGATAGTTGGAGGTGTTGTCTCCACTATGCGATGTAAATTTAAGTTAGCAATTTTATATTCCAGTAACAATAGGAGCTCGTCGAAGTCGAAACACATAGACATCAAGTTCCTAGCTGTTAACGAAAGAGTTTAGAGTGGACAGTTGTCTATAGAGCATATCGGTATAAACTTCATAGTTGCGGATTCACTTATTAAGGGATTTCCACAAAAAATATTTCATGAGCATATTGCTCGTATGAGTGTTTTGGCAATTGATAATATTCAGTTATAAAGGGAGTTTGTACTTGTAGATGCTTTTATGATATAGACATCATTTTAGTTTATGGACATTTATGAGGTTATTTTCTGCAGAAATAAAGTCTTTGGTTTAATTTACACTCTGATTTTAATATAGTTTGATCTCACTAAGGTTTAAGGGTGGACCAGTTGGAAATAGACATGTTAAGATCATATTGCATGAAATTTTCATGCTACACATCCACATCCTTATCCATGTTATTTAGTTGTATTGACATACATGACCTATGATAGGTTGAGTTACGGTAATTATAACGAAGACCGCTTTGATCCTATGCTAACATGATCAATGGATTGGATTAGGTATAGATACAATTGTTAATGATAGCAAAATTGAGCTCATTTTGGTTATTTTTTGCAAAACATAATTATAAGGTTATACATATAGCCCAAGTGGGAGATTGTTGGATCATTAATCCAACGTCTTGCTTCATTCTCATTTTGACGTCCCATCATCAAGAAAAAAAAAAAGGTTACAGTAGAGAGAATCAAAAGGATTTCAAAAGGAGAATGTGTTAATCTGAAAGGTCATCCGTACGACTCTAGAGAGTAACTTTTGGATATGGATTCAGGTACGTTTTCACTTAATTGTTTATGCGTTGTTGATAATTCGACATGAATAATTTCTATATGCTATGAAATACAGTCCCAATAGTACAAATATAATGGTCGTGGTGGTATCTTTTTTTTTGTTAAGTTTAAGAATATTTAAGGAATATTTTTCAACACTTAATTTTACTATCTTTACATTGAAAAAATAAAAACAAGAAAATCCGAAATTTATTATGAGAAAAGAAGATAAATTGACAAAACCCTTAGTGAAACATTATATATCTGTAATATTATTACCTTTTATGGATGACAAAAAGAGATAGATAAAGTCCATTGATGAATAACTTTTTTTTTCTCAAAGATTAATACGAGATTGGCGGAACTATATAAGAAACCTCGTAAATGAAAGATTTTAACACTAATGAAAGCTAAGCCCAAAGAAATCCAATTTTTAAACTTTTATTTAAATTATTAATATTTCAAATCCATATATATAACAATTAGTAAAAAAAGCTAAAGTAAAACGTTTGGTCACTATTCATTTACTGTTTATCCAGACTCATCATCACTGTGAACTGGATATATGATTCACTGCTTTGGCATGCATTAAACTGTGATTGTGAGAACAAATGATCAAGCTACGCCGCTTACAATTACAACAAAAGCTGCGTGTTAATTTTTTTTCCCCACATGTTTTGCTGTTGTAATGAATCATTTTGCTTCTTCCAAGACTCATTCCACTCGCTCTTTCATGAGACCACGTCTATCCATCTGACTGTTATAAGCATTGCAGGCGCAAGTATAATGAGTATAAGTTATCTGCACGTGACCTTAAAAATCAGGGTGTCCGTTACCGTCCAATAGCATTTGGCTTAGAATACTTTTTTTCTTTTTTTACTTATTTTATTATACAAAAAGCTCTTACGATCTGAAGAGGAGGAGTGCCGAATGGGTTTTTCTAAAGTTAATAGTCAACTATTGCTGCTATGAATTTTTCTACAAACTTTCTATTTGCATGAAAAAGAGTTGACAAGGATAAAGACTTCACAAAAATTGTTTGAATAAATAAATAAATAAAAAGCTACTTGGTAGAATATTTCATTTGGTCAGAGGATTGGAAAAAAACAATTCAGGGTAAGTATAAATCAAGAAAAATCTGTAAAATTAAAGTATTTTTAGTTATTATCTAAAAGCTAAACCAAGACATGGATTAGTTACTGTTCACAATGAGATAAATTACTGTGGACTACAATAATAAAACTCATTTTTCAGATCAGGTCGGGGCGGTTTAGTTTGTTCGGTTCACCGGTCTATTTTTTTTTCTTTGCACAGTAAAATATCGATTTTGTCCCTCGAAAAGGACAAAAACTGCGCTTGCTTGGAGGGGTCATACGGTAATTAGCCATTTTCGGTGCAGTCCGGTCCGGTTTAGGCAACCAGTTTATTGAATTTTTAATATTTGTTTGTACAGTAAAATAACTATTCTGCCCCTCAAAAAAGGCAAAAATCAGGTCTGGCGGGAAGGGGTGCCACGAGCATTTCACATTTTTTGAAAATGGCTAAATACAGATATGTCTCCCAATAAGATAAAATTTAAGAGTTGGCTGCAGGGGTGTCCTGGTAATTTACCATTTTTTATATTTATAACGCCGAATTACTGTTGGCGCGTCGCCGGACGTGTCGTCCGTTTCCGTACTCACACGGATTTCAGTTTAATCTCTAAGTAATAAATCTTATAAAATAAAAAAAATATAGAATTTTTTCTCTAACAATAATTATAGTCTCACCAATTTTTATTATTTTCACTGTTATTAAGGTTATTTTTTTAATGCTTGCATTTTAATTTCTATTGGTGGTCATTTCAAAAATGATATTTTATATATTTTCTCTTTTTTTATTCTTCAATTCATATTATTTTTTAAAAATCTAATAATATTTATTTTTATTTTGTCATTTATTTATTTTTTTAATTGCTTTTTTGTTAATATTGTTAGGTGTTGAGATTTCCTCTTCTTCTTCTGTCTTCTTCTTCTTCTTCTTCTTCTTATTATTATTATTATTATATACAAGGTATTCAAAATAATGATAATAATAACTTCGTTCAAAAAAAATAATGATAATAATTATTTGTAATATTTTTTTCTTATAAATATGTGAGACTAATTATATATTTTGATTTGATATTTATTTAATATCAGCACCTTAATATATATATATATATATATATATATATATATATAAAGAAATACCATATTTATTATTTTCAAAGAATAATAATTTACGAACAATATTCTAAAATATTATTAATATAATAATATGAGCAATCAATTTTATAATCAGTTTTCTACATAAAAAAAAAATAATTTCTAACAGATTTTATCAAAAGAGTTTTAGCAGTAGCAACATTCAATCACTTCTTTGAGGGGAAAAACCCTGTTTCTAACAAATCTTATGAATTATAATTTTACTAATTAAATATTAAAATAATAGATTATAACACGCACAAAATTAATCAGTTTTCTATATAAATAAAAAAGACCAGCGCATCGCGCGGGCAAATTCGCTCGTTAAGAACTATATCTACAAAACAAATTTAAATAATATTGCTATTAATAAACGAAAGGATGAACCATATGAAGAGCAATAAAATGGAATAGGACTGATTAATCGGCATAAAAAAATAATCAAAATAGGTAAAGGGGAGAGAAGGAAAGAGAATACTATAATTGTTTGAAATGTGTATTATCCAAATTATCAAAGCCTGTAAACGAAAGGGTATATTAGTCTCTTTGTTCAAAAAGAAAGGGTATATTAGTCAAATAGCGTCGCCACAGCAAGCGTTTGAAAAAAAACCGGTCAATATTCCAATCCCCAGCTTCTCAAGTTGGACCGGGTGAGGAATATATAGCACGCGAATTCACAACTCATAAACAAGAACACCTCCTCTGTTTTTATCAGAGATTCCATTTTCATAAAGCTCCCCCTCCCTCCCTCTTCTAAACAAAAATTCTTCCATCTTTTCTCTGTCTCCGATCAATCGGCTGTTAAGAATCATGGCCGGAAACGCCTCTTATGAGACATCATGGGCTGATCAGTGGGACTACAACAAGGATCCTGTTGTCTACCATAACAACGGCGGCGGCGGCGGAAGCAACTCGACTGACAAATACAAGCAGAAGCTTGGAGAAGGACTCGGAAAGACCAAGCAGGTTGCTTCAACTGGGTTCAAGAAGGTCAAAGAAGGGACCTCTGTTGGCTTCCAATGGATCAAAGACAAGTATCAGAAGACTACACAGAAACGTTAGTTTGGTCACACCATCTTACATAGGTTTTAGCTGTCTGTACGTTCTGTTGCTTTGATCGCTTCTGTCTTGTAATTTATCATGGTTTCCTCTGTTTTTCCATTCTTTTTGTTCATCCATCATGTACCATAGGCCTCCATCCATGATTTTTATGTGAAATATCATGTTCTATATATTTTGATCTTCGTTTCTTATGTATTTTGATTATTGGATCAGATTTATTTGCGTTATATCTGGATGGTGTTTTTTAAGTTTCATATCTTCTTCTCCTGTGTGTATCGCTACCATCATGTTTTTTTTTTAGAATTTGATTTTTTATTTTAATTAATTTTTTTTTAGTAATTTTAGGTTATTTTGATTTGATATAGAAATTAGATTAAAAAAATATTATTTTATTACCAAATTACCATTAAAAAAAGGGAATTTGGATTTCTACGGGATACAGGAGGTTGATAATAATAAGATTTTCTATTTATTACCCTTTGAAACAGTTTAATTAAAAGCGTTGACCTTCAAAAAGCATGGCGCGTGCCATGTTCAAATCACCTCTGGTCGTTTGAGGTTTCCTGACTCTTGATTTATATTCAGAGCATCACTTTACTGTTTTTAATTTTTTATACTAATATTTCTTGGGAGAATTTTTAATAAATCCCATTAAATATATTTATAAAAATATAAAAACATGAACACAAAATGTTAAACAAAAGATAATACATAAGAGTTAGAGTACTTACTTTTAAATATTTTAAAAAAAAACAGGACATTAAAGAAAATTGCCGTCTAAACTTATCCAAGTGCAACTTACTTCAACTACAATACTTTGAATTATTTTATATTTTATTTTTTCATGTTTTTTCCAACTACTAAGAATAAAACCCCACTCCTATTTACACAAGGGTTTAGGAATGCAATATTATTTTAAAAATTAAATAAAACTAATTCCTAATAATTTATGGAATTTGTAAAACCAATGAATCTCACAAAAAAACTAAATGGAATATAATAAATTTAAAATTGATTCTTGACAATTCATTGAATTTACAAAGAATAATTAATGAATTGATAAGATACAATGAATAATATATTAATTCCACATTCATCATGGATGGTTTTAAATAATATATTAGCATGTCAAACTTCTTTTTTTTCCAATGATCTCGTACATAAATAAAAATTAGCTAACCAATATACAAAGTGATACGTAATCATAGAAAATAAATGAATTCAATGATTATTATTTCAAATTAGGCAGGTTTTGACTTTGAACATTTCTTGGTGAAGTATTATTGATTTTACTATGCTAATTAGTGAATGTTATGGATTACACTATTTAAACTTTTGCGTAAATCAAGATTATAATACTCGTATGGTTTTCTTTCAAGAATTTTAAAAAACAAATATATTTCTTGCTCATATAGGTGATATCTTATTAAAAGTATTTTATAATACACCTATAGACACCTTACGCGCTGCCTGAAAGGTGCGTGCATGTGAAAGCTTATAGCGCGTCCGGAAGACACGCTTGCGGTAACCCCGATAAAAAAAATAAGAAATTATCTAAACATCCTTGAACCCAACAATAACCATGAAAAAATATATGCATGAAAGTACCACTATGCCCCTAGTGTCAAGCCTTCATTTTTGTCGTTTTTAGGGTGTTTAAGTAGTTTCACTATGCACAAAACGTGAAAAACCTGAGCTACCTCGCCTCTAGCGACCTGTTTATGTCTCACCCCGGGGCAGGGTCAATATTTCATTGTTCAAGATCAGACAAAAAATCAAAAATACCTTCAACCAGCCTTCATCTTCTAGACAACACCCAAGATAAATAGGTAGTTTCACTATATAAAAAAAACAAAAAATACCATAACACCCCCCAAACAATTTGCAAATACCACACAGATCTCATGAAAATGTCCAAAATATCCCTAGCACCAAGGGTTAAATTTTGCACCCCGATGAGAAAAAATATAATTTTACTGTTGAAGTCCACAATGATTCGTGTTTAGGGTCACAGTGAAACATCGATGCCTTTTATGTTTTTTATAATATATTTTAAAAAAGATATTACCTTGAGTTTTTTGGTAAAATATATTTTTATCGATCATCCATGTAGTTTTGGGGTCCGCAAAGTTGATTAGACCATATCAAATCAATCTCCATGTAGTTTTTTTTAAAATCTACTACAAAACAAGTTAGCAATGCCTTGATATTTTTTTATACATTCAAAGAGAATTTGATATGAGTGTCATCATAACATGAATCAATAATGTAATTAAGTCTATACAAGGATAGTTTTAGCCAATTTTGTTAGGGTTTTTGAAACCACATCTAATGTGTTTTCTATGCTAAGAGAAAGGATAGAAATGTGAAAAATCATAACCTCTCAAAATAATGTTTTAAAGATTCAACCAATTTTAATTAAATGCCCTGATTGAATATGACTGTGCTGAAATTTTATATGTATATTCACAACTTAAGTATCTATAATTTGAAGGCGAAGATCAATTTTGGAGCAGGGCAACTTGACTCTTGATGTTTTACATGAATAGTAACTGCATTTTTGTGGTAAGATCTCCCTAATAATTACAAGTCTCAATTATAATTATGAGATTTCATTTACTTCATCAAGATAAGTTGAAAATCAATCTCTAGAACAACTTTCTAGCAAACTAGATTATCTAGTCAACCCACTAATCATTTAAGTTAATTAAAATCAATTATTTTTATTAAAATAATATTTTTTATTTTATTTTTATTAAGAAGTTGATGAAAACAGGTTCGGAATAGATTTGGATAAGTTTATTTAGTTATTGATCACCCTAGCTGGGTGAATCAAATTAAAAATATTAAAATTATTAAAATTTCATTTAAAGTTAAACCTTACTAATAAATTTTCAGGTGTGTTTGACATTGTGTTTCAAAAAGTTTTTGAAAATATTTGAATTTTTTAAAATTAATTTTTTGATGTATTTATATCATTTTGATATGCTAATATCAAAATTAATTTTTAAAAAATAAAAAAAATTATTTTAATACAATTCTAAATAAAAATTATTTTAAAAAATAATTTCAACCGTATTTTGAAACATGAAGTTCCATAACTTTTAAATCTTAAAGCATTGTTCTTATAATAAGTTCTCATATTCTCAATTTCATATTAAAAACAACTTGAAAAAAAAAACTCGCAAAAAATAATTGTACACAAAATATAATGGCAAAAGTGATATTTCTCGCTTTAATTCTTTTTTAAAGAAAAACTTTCCTTGAATTTTGAAACTACTATTAATACTTTATGCTTTCTCGTAAAACAAAGTCAACATCGTAGAGTTTGAACCATAGTTGTTTATGTTTTCATCTGAAATAACCTAAATGTTTTATATTAATTAAAAAAATGAGATAAAATAGTATTATTTTATCTCAATTTAAATTTTGATCTATTTTGTATTTTTCAGCTAATACCAGCCGAAATATTTCGGTTTCGTTTCACTCATTTTGTTTTAGTCAAATAGTGTTTTTTTAAATAATAAATAATTTTACTATATCAATCATATCTCTTAATCTGACCGTTAGATTGAGATGAAATTTTATGAGGAGTCTCTTGACATATTTATATATATTATGTTAAAATTTCAGAGCAATCAGAGAATCTAATGATAATGGGAGATTGATGATGACATTCTTGTAATATTATACATGTTCATAATTTTGTTCAGAAAAATCATTTTATTGTGTTTTTTAGATTAAATTGCACACTTTTAAATAACTTTATTTTTTAATGTAAACTATTTTTTTTGGAATATATATATATATATATATATATATATATATATATATATATATATATGTATATTTGTGTGTGTGTGTGTGTGTGTCAAAATTGTATTGAATAGGAATTCCATCCCCTTCTTCTTGCGTGTCCTGTCTATTAAATAGACAATAAACCTAGCTACAAATTAGGGCTAAGTATGAAAGTATAAGTGTTCTACTAAAACACTACTATCTATAACTTATAATTAGTTTCCTAATTAGTACATAATTAATTCCCGTGACATCCCCCCTCAAATTGATGTTGGTCGATCAAGAAGCATCAATTTGTCAACTAAATAGTAATACTAGTCCGGCTAAGATAGCCCAAAGGAATCAAGCCCAAAAACAAAGGAGAGAGCCGAAGGTGTCACTGCAAACCAGAAACAGAGCAATAAACACCACTCAGCCACCACGACAACCACCGAAACAGAAAACCCACGAAGTCGATGACCACCGACAGTGCCAACACACCAAAAAAAATTGTCCTGCCACACAAGGATTAAAAAAAATCTTCGTGTGTCAATAGACCCAGCCACAACCAAGAATCACGCCAGAACAGAAGAGAACTGACGCTACAACCACGCGATCACCGTAAAAACAACACGCCAGAACAGTACGTCCACAGCCACAACCAAAGAGCACACCACAGCCACAACCAAAGAACACACCCAGCCACAATCAAGAATCACGCCAGACAGAACACCCACAGTCATAACCAAGGAACACACAGCCACAACCAAATAATAGTACGCTAGCAATGCGTTTTTTTTTAACCCAACAAAAAAATTAATCTGATTAATAATACAGACCCAGCTAATAATACCCAAAGGAAATAGGCCCAAGGAACACAAGAAGAGGCCCACATGAATTGACACCAGCCCAGCAAAATAGGCCCAATTAAATAAGGGCCCACGTTTAAGTTAAGTTCTGGTATGAAGCCCAAATCCCTCGAAGCCTGCACTGTCCAAAATTAATCTTTCTTGAACAGAAGAACAAACAAAACCACAGAAAGATAATCTTTGTGCTATTGTGAGAAGCAGAGACAAAGGTCGGCGATGAACAAACAGACGTTGGCCACGGAAAAATAGAAGTAGTGGCTGCTGGTGATGAAGTGTTTGCCGACAACCAGAGAAGCAGTAACCAGAAAATAAAGAAGTACAAAACCCAAACAAGCTCCGACGGGCCCACAACAGAACCACCTCGAGTGTCTGCCATCAACCAGAGAAGTAGAAATCGGCAAACCGAGAAGCACGAAACCCAGAAAATTCTGACGTACCCCACTATAGAACCACCTTGCAACCACCACAGAACCTATCGTCTACCACAGAGAGCGCTGATGTGTCCTCCACAACTCATCCACCACAGAATAAGAACCACACTATTAGTTGGCGCCGATTGCCACCACCAGAAGGATCACAAACGTCGACAGCCACCAATACGAAGCCCACAGATAGTGCCGACACACCAAGATCAAGAGGGAAAAAAATTATTTCTATCACACACGAAAAAGAATTACAAAGATGAATGGCAGAGCAGGGGATCTGATACCATGTTAAAGAACCATCTCACCTAAAAGCTTAAGCTTTTAGGTGAGGCCCTATAATATGATTTATATTATTCTCTAACATGTCACGGGAATTAATTATGTACTAATTAGGAAACTAATTATAAGTTATAGATAGTAGTGTTTTAGTAGAACACTTATACTTTCATACTTAGCCCTAATTTGTAGCTAGGTTTATTGTCTATTTAATAGACAGGACACTCAAGAAGAAGGGGATGGAGTTCCTATTCAATACAATTTTGACATGGTATCAAAGCCTTGTTGACCTAGCAGTCACGAGTTCGAATCTCACCACCCCCATTCTATTTAATAAATACTAAACACAAGGTGATGTGGGCCTGTGCAAATTTCAAGCCTAAAGAGCTTTCATTTGAGGGGGGTGTTAGAAAATAATATAAATCATATTATGGGGTCTCACCTAAAAACTTAAGCTTTTAGATGAGATGGTTCCTTAACAATATATATATATATATATATATATATATATATATATATATATATATATATATATATTACAACCCGAAATAAAATAATACACCACCGAAACATTTCAAAACCGAAATATTCGGTTACAATTTAATAAGCGAACAACCGAAATGATATTTACAACTTTAGTTTGGACAGCAAATATCGACGACAGCATCCCCCATCCTTCAAACCGAACTCAACTCATTGAAACACAGTCAGAGTGAAAATGGCGATCCATCTAGCTAATCGACAGCTATTCATCGACGGAGAATGGAGAGAAGCCGTTCTCAAAAAACGCATCCCCGTTATCAACCCTGCCACTGAAGAGATCATCGGTCAGTTTACTCACTCACGATAGCTCCGTACGTGTGTTCTTTGCTGGGTTAAAACGTTAATTTATGTCACTAATGAATGGTTTTTTTCTTACTTTAAATTTGTGGTTCTTGTTGTTTAGTTGTTCAGTAATTTTGAATCGCTTAACTGACTTGCAACCTCGAGAAGATTTTATCTTTATGGTTTTGTGGAACATGGTACTTGTTCAGGTGATATACCAGCAGCTACCGCAGAAGATGTGGAGATTGCAGTTGATGCTGCTAAGAAAGCATTTTCTAGGAACAAGGGCAAAGATTGGTCCTCCGCTTCTGGTGCTTATCGTGCCAAGTATTTGCGTGCTATTGCTGCTAAGGTACAGTTTAATTTGCAGTTTTGTTGATTTGTTTTGTCACTCGCAACTCCCAAGATATATTACTGCTTGATAATCTTGGATTTTTTTTCCTACCTTGCAGTTTCCTTGGATTCATCGGTTATTTTGCAGTTTGTTATATGTTGGCGTGCAATGAATTGCTGAATTGTTTAATTTTCTCTGTGAATTTGCATATTCATTGTTTTGAATTACTTTTCTTTATTATAGTTATTTGTTTTGTGTACGTGCCTGATTGAGAGTGTGATAGAGTGTTTTTTTCAAAATGTATTTTACTTGGTTTTCAAATTATTTTTTTTATATCATCACATCAAAATGATCCAAAACATATATAAACATATACTAATTTGAAGCTCAAAAAAATCATTTTTTTTCAGAAGCACGGTTAAACCACAATCCCAAACTCCCCTTATGTGTCTAAGCTTTACTTCTGATCACTATAAATGTTTTTTTAGAAATTTTCATCATTTATTAGGTTAATCTTGTGAGGAATGACAAAGGTTATGCTCTGTAATTTATTAGTGTTTGGGGTCAAAATCTGAGAGGGATGCTTTTTATTCTTCTAAATAACAAGCTCGCACTTTTTATATTCAAAACGTTAATGACAAATGATGTGTCAGATATGGAACCCGTTTTTCTTCTAATGCAGTATGAGATTATGATTTGTTATTAAAAAGAAATTCAGCAAGCACATCAATAATTTTCTTAATTTTGGCCATTCCATTGAACTTCCCTGCTTGTCTTGGGTCCCAACTCCTTTGTATCTTTAATTGTGTGCAGATAACAGAGAGGAAATCAGAACTAGGAAAACTTGAAGCAATTGATAGTGGAAAACCTCTAGATGAAGCACTGTGGGACATGGTATGCTTGTGGCACCATCGAGATATTGAGTTGAGTATTATATGCATTTCTTATGTTGGAATTCTTGTTGTCCAGGATGATGTTGCAGGATGTTTTGAGTACTATGCGGACCTTGCTGAAGGCTTAGATGCAAAACAGAAAGCTCCTGTTTCTCTTCCTATGGAAACATTCAAGAGCTATGTTCTTAAAGAACCACTTGGGGTTGTTGCATTGATCACTCCATGGTACTGATGCTTCACCGTGTGATACATTATGCTGTTTCTTTTCTTTTGTTTTTTCTTTCTTTCTAATGTATTGTTTAACCTCTTGTAATTAAATTTTTCTGACATGGGCATGTCAATTTTTTTGAAATTAATTGTTACCAGTAAGCTCTACATTTTTTTCAGCTACACCAATGTCAATGAATGTAGCACTGTAAAAAAAGCATTGCATGGTTTTCGAAGGATAGGAAATTAGGAAGCTGGAAGAAAGAATTGTGTGGATCTGAGAAGATCTACGTATTAATTTCTTAGCATGTTCAAGTGCATGGAGCTTCTAACTTTTTCCATAATTTTTATCTTGCTAACAAAATGTCTTTATGAGTTGAGACCACTGGTGCCATCATAGCAACCTTTTGTGGTTCTCCATTGAATTTGTTGTCGCAATCTAAGTCTTCACTTCTCCTGAGATGTAATGTGTTGTTGCAGTTATACTGGCTGCTTGTAGTTGCACTTGAACTCTGCTTTGTTTGCTATCTGGAATGCTGTAATCTTGGTTATAACTTGTAACTTTGTATTTGTCACCTTGATGTCGACTTGCTAAATTCACAATGCATGCAACCATGGTTTTAGTTGATCTCTGAAGTTATTTTTGTGCTCTCCAATTTAGTTTACAATCATCAATGAGGACTGGTCAAAATCCTCTTTGGTGAAGAAATGAGACCTCTGTAAAATACATTTTGCTCCATTGCTACCATCATTATTACTTAATTTTATATCTTAGTTATTTCCTTGATCTCATTACTGACTTTATGAAGATCTCTAATGTGCTGGTATGTTGTCTCTAGGAGTCATGTTGGCTGTCAGGTTTTGTTTTAGGACTTTCTTCACTGTTTACTTCTAAATTCTAATAATAAACCAGGTGTTATAGAAACTAACTAGTTCTTGTCTCTTATATTGAAGGAATTACCCATTATTGTTGGCTACATGGAAAGTGGCTCCAGCCCTGGCTGCAGGGTGCACTGCAATACTGAAACCTTCTGAACTGGCATCTGTGTATGTCTTTGCCCTTAAATTATTGGTGCTTGCATAAATTCTGATGGTGGTTGGCCACGTTTCATGTCATTTTTCTGATTTCAGGACTTGTTTGGAGCTGGCTGACGTGTGTAGGGAGGTTGGTCTTCCTCCTGGCGTCCTCAATATTTTAACTGGGTTGGGCACTGAAGCTGGTGCTCCTTTGGCATCACATCCTCATGTTGACAAGGTTCAGTATTCTGTTATTATTTGCTTGTTGGGCACCTTTTCAAGTCAGATCCTGATGAATACTACTTGTAGGTTTTATATTCACCTTGCTTTAATTGCTAATAAGTTGTTGTCAGGTTGCATTTACTGGGAGCAACGCTACAGGGAGCAGTATAATGGCATCTGCAGCTCAAATGGTTAAGGTATGCCTTGTGCTTTTGTCTCTTATTAGATGCTGCTTGCTGATTTGTGCCTAATCACTGCTTGTAAATTGTAATATCTTTCAGCCTGTTTCAATGGAGCTAGGTGGGAAAAGTCCAATCATTGTTTTTGAGGATGTTGATCTTGATAAGGGTTGGTTCTCGCTTAGCATTCCTTTTTTTTTTTTTACTTCATATAGATTTTTCTTCAACAACAAATTGTTAAGAAGATTCTGCATCCAAAGTTTATCGCATAGGGGAAGCAAGTATGTGATTATGCAGGTGTTTCTATTTATAGTAGATTACTTGCTTTCTTCCAGCGGCTGAGTGGACCCTCTTTGGTTGCTTCTGGACAAATGGCCAGATATGCAGTGCAACTTCCCGTCTTTTAGTGCATGTAAGTGTGATGCCCTCTGTGCTTAATGCATGTCAAATGACCTCTCAACCTAAGGCCAAGGTTGAGATTTTATATGTTACCAATACTTTTACCACTTTCATTTTTGCACGTGACAACACCTTCCCCTTGCAGTTTACAGTTTATGCGTTGGGTTGATTTTCCATGCCTTGAAAAGCAGAATGGAACTAAAGATTCTACACCCAGAACTAGTAAGACCCTATAAAATGAATTTAACTTCTTGAAACAAAGAAGCAGCACTGACCCTACTCCAAAATCCAAGTCAATAGCCTTAAAGAGTCTTATAAATGATCCCTAGGAGCTGTGAAGATTACCAAAAAAACAAGTCTAGCTAAGAATAACCAAATTTTGGAGTTTGTGATTAAGTCAAAGCATGAAAAGAAACCCTCCATTGCAGCTATCCAAACAATAAAACATGGTAACGTGCCTGTGTCTTTGTCAAATGAGCTATAAAACCTACTCAAAAGGCATGTCTTCAAAAGTCCGCTCCAAGTTGGAGATTGCTGATGTCTTAAGTCACTATAAAACATTAACAGCAGCGGCTAATCTTCTTTGACTTTGAAGATTAATTGAAAATTCTGCTGTTTCTTCAAGAAAATGGTATTCCCTTAAGACAATAAATGCAGCTTTCCTAATCTTGTATATGTAAATGAGTGACTTGCTTGCAACAGCTTATCCACTTAAAAGCTTGGATATACTATGAGTGAAAGATAATGGGATAAGAAATGTTTGGCTATCTGCATCCACACTGTATAGTTTATCAAATGATATGTTTTTCTTAAAATTTGTTAGCCTTGTAAAAATTTAAGATTTTATTCACTTTAATATTTCAGGAAAGCATTGCATCAGAATTTTTGGACAGGCTTGTCAAATGGACCAAAAAAATTAAAATCTCTGATCCTTTCGAAGAAGGTTGCAGGCTTGGTCCGGTTGTCAGTGGAGGACAGGCAAGTGGTTGTTTACATCCTACATTTTCCATCTCTTTGTTGGTTTAGATGGGATGATATTTCATTACAAAGTTTACTTTTCTAAAATGTTTTGTTAGCAGGCAAGTGTTTGTTAAAAATATCGTTGCTTCAGTTAATATCTGATTTGCTGTTCAACTTGTGATCTTAAATAGTCACATTATGTATTTTATTTTCTGAACAATTAACTCTTCTTCATGAACTAAACCTGCTAATTTAATTATTTACCTCATTGCTGCAGTATGATAAAACATTAAAATTCATTGCAACCGCCAAGAGTGAAGGTGCAACCATTTTGAGTGGTGGGAATCGTCCTAAGGTTTGTGTATTTCCTGTGTTTGGTGGGATTGCTCAGTCTCTATGTCTTTCTGGGTATTTGAGTAATTTTTTAAAATGTGTTGGCAGCATTTAAACAAGGGATTCTTTGTTGAACCAACCATCATCACTGATGTAACGACTTCCATGCAAATCTGGAGAGAAGAAGTTTTTGGGCCTGTTCTATGTGTTAAAACATTTAGTAATGAAGATGAAGCCATCGAGTTGGCAAATGACACCCAGTAAGTTTTTTCTTGCTTTTCAATAAAGACAATGAATGTGTCTGAATACTTGGATGGTATATTATCTTCATCATCTTTGTTGTTGCTTCTTTTGTTTTTTTTCCTCTCGACGTACTCAAGTCTTGGATATTTTATTCTGACTTTCTATGGATGTCCCACAGTTATGGCTTAGGAGCTGCTGTTATATCAAATGATCCAGAGAGGTGTGATCGTGTTGCCAAGGTGAGACTTTAAGTAACAATTAATCAATGTGCAAGTAACACATCAAAATATGTTCAGATGGATTATTTACTTTTTGACTTAATTTTTTTCCTTCACCTCCATTTTTGCAGGCTTTCCGGTCAGGTATTGTCTGGGTCAATTGCTCACAACCATGCTTCTGTCAAGCTCCATGGGGAGGCATTAAGCGCAGTGGTTTTGGGCGTGATTTAGGAGAATGGTACGAGCCTAATTTCCTTAAAAAGATATGCAAGAGACTATTTTTATAAGCTAAATCCAAACATATAGAATTTTATGAACACAACCAACATTTTGCCCATGATAGAGAATTTTTTGGTTATGATGCAAACTGTCTGCAGCCCTTTTGCTAAATTATTGAAATTACTGTAGATTGGCGTCAACTTATTGCTGATGCTGACTCCTTTTGCTATCCTTTTTTCTTAGGGGACTTGAAAACTACTTAAGTGTGAAGCAGGTAACTCAATATATCTCTGATGAACCATGGGGTTGGTACCAGCCTCCATCGAAGCTATAATAGCAAGTTTTATGAAAATGAAAATGCAGAACAGCAGCTGTAGTAAAATGATGGAAATGTGTATCATGTAATGAACTCGAGCTGTGTGCTGAATCGAAACTTGGGGCAGAATAAGAAATGGTTTGCCAAACTAGATTGTTGTCTTGTATGGTTTAATAATATTACCCGTTCCTGCTATATCTTCCATGTGTTGCCTTTGCTGGTCCTTGACGTGAACTTCTGGTGTCCCTGCAAAACATCGGGAGCACATATTTGTTCAATTGGGCATTTACTAATGATTCATTTTTAGTTTTTAAGGAAAGCATTCAGCAACCTACGAGCTGACATTAGGTTGCTATGTGTCATCTAATGCTTCCGTGACTTGGTTTTGTTAACTGGCAACATAGTTATCATTTTGATCCTGCTTTCCGAATCATTGAGTAAGAAAACCAAAGTTGAAGCTGGGAGAAATCTGCGGCAACTGACTAAGCTTCCTGCTGGCAGTAGTCGAAGTTTTCTTGCCTGTGTTAGGCCCCATTCTCATCATTCAGAGGTACAACTTATCTATCTCTCTACCCATCTTATCTGACGTCAATTATCATCACTAACATTCCCAATCCTAGATCTTACCTCTCTCTTGAAATCCAGAAGGATTTGTAGTTTTTCAATGAAATCCAACTGGTGTTTAGCTTAGAGTCAGTAAGTATTGTATTGATGGGCAAAGGTTGCTACAAGAGTGACTCGCGTGGTATCGACTCCTTCTTGGAACTTGAAATCTACTTCACCCTTTTTACCTCCTTTAGGAAGCAAGTCTACGTGCTTCATGGATGGGGTTAGGGTTACCACACCACAATCCTGACCCTACCCTTGTGGCCACCTTATCTCCATGTATTTTATTCTTTCAGCGATTTGTTTTGGGTTGTAATGTATATATTTATATTTATATTTATATTTATTCAACAACAAAAAATTAGCTTGAATTCAAAAATAAAATTATGTAATTTAAATTTCAAACATAAGTAAAAAAATGAGAGTTGAACTGATATAACTCGACTGGTTTGATATTTTTAAAGATAACATGAAAAATGGATAAAAATATAATTTAACTAATAAAAAATCAAGTTGACATATTGAAAAAATATTTAAACAATGATATATTGAATCAACTCGGGTCAACGTAGGTTAACCTTTTAAATGTGTGATTTGCGTTATAAGACCATGATAACCTTAAATAAAGCAAAGCAAATCAAATTATAAAGTGTAATTTGTAATAAACTTGTTGTTTAATAATAAAATTGAGAAAAAATTAATCTAAAAAAAGACAATAAATTTTTTCTAAACAAAATTATGAACTTGTATAATATTATGAGAATATCATCATCAATCTTGCAAGGTTGTTATATTCTCTTATTGATCTGAAATTTAACATAATATATATAAATATGTCAAGAGATTTCTAGTAAAATTTCTTCTCAATTTAATAGTTGAATTAAAAAATATGATTGATATTGTAAAATTAATCATTATTTTTTTTTAAAAAATATATTGTTTGGTCGAAACAAAATGAACGAAATGAAACCAAAACATTTCAGACAGAATTTGAGTTAAATTTATGGAACAGAATGAGATTCTAAGCGAGATATAATTTACTCCAGTTTTTGTTTTGTTTTTTGAATTGAAACAAAATGTACCGGCTATTCTGGACGGGATAGAATTGATAACATGGTTCTATTCCATGAATAAAACCATGAGTTATTGTGATAGTGACAGTGCAGAGGCATTTTGTGGTGATTTTAACTCTCATCATCTCTTCAAAAAGACATTGGCAAGATCTTTTTGGTTTTCAGAGACTAAGGATGAGGTAATTCCCAGAGAGAGAGAAAACAAGATCTTATACATATATTAAATGCTCCTTTGCAAGGAAGCATGTAAGTGTTCGAGTGTAGTGAATTTCAGCCAACCTGTCCACAGGGACACAACATTTTCACTTCCAGAGACCAAGTAAATCCTTATAGCGATTTCTCTCTCTCTTTAAATTAGCACCGTGGTACAAAATAAATAAATAAATAAATTAGACCAGTGAAAAATTCATTTATGAAAATAGCACTTCTTTATTAAAAACTAGTATAAGCTTTAAATTTTAAAAATAAAAACATTATATTTATCACAACTACGCTCAAGATATAAAAATAAATAAATATTAGTCTCGATCTTAAATTGTAATAAAAATAATATTTATTTGATTTTTTTTAGATTTTAAATAATATATATAGGTCAAATTTTGTCGCAATTTTTAAAGATAATATATACTTGTACTACTTTGAAGAAGAAAAACTAGTTGGGCTTGAGAAAGTATTTTTAATGGAGTCCTCAAGAGGCATGTTGTGTTATGTTGGTAAAGAATTCAAAATTTGCATTGCAAGTTTTGAATTCGAGTCGGACGTGCTCACCTTGTAAGAGTATGTAACAGTTAAGGTTTTACTCGTTTAACTCGGGTCCGTAAATAGTACAAAAAAGGGGTTGGAGTTTTCTCAGGTCAAAAAAATATATTTTCAATGAAAAAATAAACCTTTTGGGATGTTAGTACACTTGAGGCAACGACGGACTTAAATTTCTAAATTAAAAATTACAATTAAACATTTTATGATGGCTTCTTGCTCGATCAAAGCAGCACTTGGAATATTAAAAAAAAATGAGAACAGGGAGTAGAAAATGTTACATGAAGGGGCACGTTGGTTTTAAAAAGAAACTACGGCAAGAACTGCATCCAGACAAAAATTGGGCACCAATCGGTGGCATGCAGTCGATGCAAATGGCAACTCGAGATTTAACAATTATAATATTTAGAGTGGATGCATTTTATTATTAAGTTCAATTTATTTTTTATTTTAAAAAAAACTTCATTTTCTGTATATATAAAAACTAGAATAAATACAATAGACTAAAGTGCAGAAAACAATTCAAAAGGAATATTTTTATTTTTGTTGATTTTACAATAAACCAATACAAATTTCTATTTATAAGTCTTGAAAAAAAAATCTAGTTTTTTAATATGGGATAAAGACTATATATAATGGCCTTAAAAAAAAAAATATTTCTTTATCAATGTGTGGCAAATTGTTTTTTTTTTCCACCAACTCTATAAAAAGCATTTTATATCAATCTAAAATTGGCCATAAACATTTTCAAATATGTTTAATAATTATGAGTTAAAGCCTGATTTTTTCATGAATATATATACTCAATTATACATACTTTAACCCTCAATTATTAAAAAAAAAAAATTAATTTCAAAGGCTAAAAATGCATTCTTGCATTAAAAAAACAATTTTGTTGAAATTAAACTAAATAATTATTTGCACTACGTTGCTGGTTGACATATTTTTTTGTTGAATATAAAAAGAATACTCAAACTTTTTAAAATGGAGGTTGATCCAATGTGATCTAATCAACTTTGCAAGTCCAAAGACAACCCAAACTAGTAAAAATATAGTTTGATTTAAAAAATCAAGTTAGTATCTTTTTTAAAAAACAAATATTAAGACAACAAAATATTAGATCAACTTGAATTTACTTAGATTAACTCATGTTAATTATCAAATCTTTGAATCAAGTCATGAGACCTAAATAACCCTGTAAAAAGCAAATAAAAAATTATTAAGACCAATTCTCAATCAACAAAACATTAAATGATAAAAATAAAAATAAAATTCAATTAGGAAATGAGTTGAGTCAGTCTAGGTTAACTTACAAAACTTGAGCCATGACATCAGGATAACCCCATCGGAAAAAAAATTATGAAGTTTAATTATCAGTCAACCTAATGTTACAGGTTACAGGATGATATTAAAAAATATAATTAAAAAAAGACACAAAATACCACTCAAGTCAACCTAAGTTAACCAATCAAACTTGTGAATAGCATAATCTTACAAAAAACATATCGAAATAAGTTATGAAATCTATTTCTCAATCAATCCAATATTCAAGGATAAAATTAAACAAAAGAAAATATACAGTTAAAAAAAACACAAAAAAAAGCATGAGGCAACCAGGATAACTCATGACACAAGTCATGAGAACATGATAACTCTATAAAAAAGAGTCTTAGTTCCCAATCAACTCAATGTTGAAGAGTTAGATTGAATAAAAATTCAATTTAAAAAAATAAGAAACATTTTTCAAGTCGACTCGGGTTAATTTTTCAAAATTCAAGTCATGTGGCCGAGATAACTCCATATAAAAAAATTAAACAAAATATATAAAGTCAAAATTTTAATTAACCCAAAATTAAAAGAAAAAACTAGTCAAACTGACTAACTCACAAAACTCATGACTCAGATCATAAGATCATAATAACCCTATAATTAATAAATAAATAAATAGAAAATAAAGCTCAATTGTCAACTAAACTAACATTGAAGGGTGAAGTTGAGAGAAAGTCAATTAAAAAAGCAAAAAGAGAGCAACACAAATTAACCTACAAAATCTAGATCATGATAACTCTATAAAAAATAAATCAAAACAAATTATAAAACTTCGACACCTGTTAAACTCAATATTGGAGGCTAAAATTGGAAAAACAAATCTTGAGGATCAAATCAAAAAAAAATCCAAAAGCATTTCATTGTTCATTATTATAGTAAAATGCTGATGCTTTTTAGTATATATTAATTAGATCATTGACCACTCTATGGTGTGGGGTACATCAGATTTTAAATGTAGAAAAATATCCAAGAGTTGTTAATGTTGTTGTTTTTTTGCAAAAAATATAACTCGACTCAAAGACAATATTAAAAAAAATGATATAAAAAACAAGTATTTTTTTAACTTCATTCTCAATCAACTCAATGTTGAAGAATGTAATTAAAAATAAAATTCAATTAAAAATAAGTCAAGTAAATTCGGATTAATCTATTATATCTAGGTCATAAGATTAGGATAACCCTTTAGTAAGCAAACTAAAACAAATTATAAAGCTTAATTCTTAATCAACCTTATATTGAAGAATGAATTAGTTTTTTTTTTTTAAAAAAAAAAAAAAAAAAAAACCACCAGAGTCAACCCGAGCCAACTGGATAAACTTGTAACCCTAGTCATGAGACTAAGATGACCTTTTAAAACACATTTCAAAATAAATCATAAAATTTAATTAGCAATTAACCTAATGTTAAATGATGAAATTGAAAAAAAAATCAATAAAAAAAAGTCAAATAAACTTGGCTTACCAATAAAACTCGTAACCAAGATTATAAGACCATGATAATCTCATAAAAAACAAATAAAAAATTATTATAAAATCTAATTCTTTATCGACTCAATGTTAAATAATAAAATTTAAAAATAACAACAAAAATCAATACAGCTAGCTTATAAAACCGTTATCTAAACCATAAGATCGAAAAACTCCATAAAAAAACAAATTACAATAAGTCTTGAAATTCAATACCTAGTATAAACTCAATGCTGAGAAATAAAAATAAAAAAGGAAGGTTAAAAAAAAATTAAAGATTCTAAGACAAAAATGAAAGAAAAAAGAAGCTTTTCACTGTTCATTCCAAGGTTGTCAATACCGTTCTGTTCTGGCCGGAACGGCCAGAACATTCCATGCCATTAAAAAAATCGAGACAAAACAGCGTCGTTTTTGTCTCGGTTTTAATTCTGGTCCGTTCCAAAAATACCAGCCAAATTTCGACCGGGACGTTTCGGTACCGTTCCGGCCTTAAAATCCTTCTTATTTTGATTAACTTGTGATTTGTGTTTTTAATTTTGAGATTATGTTTGTTTGACTTTGTGTTTATATTGTATAATTTAAAGTTAATTTATCTTGAATTTTAATTATGCTTGTTAAATTTATATTTTAATTTTTGTTCATATATATATATATAGCTAAAACAGGATGTGGCGGTCGGAGGCGTTTTCCGGCGATGCACTGTAGCTATAGACTCAGTGGCACTGTGGACTCGCAATTTGCACCGGTGCGCCGCGCGAGTTCGTCTGCCTTATTTTTTTTGTTTTTATCGGTTGTGAACAGTGTACTGACGCTCGGCCCCCCAATATTAAGACAAAAACACGTTTTCGGCTGAGGGCTACGGTTGTAATTGCACGCGTACGGACCGGTCTGGTTCGGTCCGGTCCGCCGGAACCTTTTTTTTTTAATATTTTTAAAAATGTGCTATGACGTCCGTAGCCCCCGAAACGACAAAATCAAGCAATTAGCGTCAGGGGTGGTTTAGTAATTGACCACGACGTTACTGTGCACTTGCGTCCGCGCTGTCAGGGACCCGTACGGGCGCGTCAGCGCGTTTTTGTCCCGACATCGCTTCAGGCGGCGCGTGCGGCGTCATGCGGAGGTGGAAATTTTTCGTCCGCCGGTGAAAACGATTCGCAACCCTTACCTGAATCTCATGGGGTGGCGCGTGTGCTTCAAATATCTACGTGGAGGCTCATATTGTCGGTTGAAACGTTATGTCCTCTTTTCTCTCTCCTTAGAGCCGGAGTCAATTTCAGTTCCCCGAGTTATTGTGCATGCATTTCAGTCCCTTGGCTTTTGTTTGATTTCTGTAATCCAAGTTTCAAATTCTTTCAATTTCATCCTTTCATTCAAATTGATATATATGCAATTTGCATGTCAGTCCTTCTTCTTTTAATTTTTCGGTTTGCTATTAGATCCCTGAATTTTGTTTAGTACAGCAGGTTATATTGTTTTCAATTTTGTCCTTCATTTCAAATTCATTATATATTGCACTTTAGTTTCAGTCCCTCTTCTTTTAAATTTTTTTCCTTTTAAATCTTGGAATATTTTTGGTACAAAAGTATGAATTGTTGTTAAATTAATCCTTCACTTTAAATTAATTATATCTTTTATTGTTATTTTGGCCTTATGTTTTTAATTGTTCTTTTGAAATTCATTTCCTTTATTATTATTTATATATAGATGCATTATTCCCTATTATTGTACAAGTTCATGTATATATTTTTCTTTAATTTGGTTTTGGATATTTCTTTTATCTTTTCTTTTGTTGGGGTTTCTTTTTATTTAGTCTTCAAATTTTATTCTTGGTAGTAATCATTTGAAAATTAATTTTTTTTTACATCACAAATATTTTTTAAATGCTAATAATGATGACAATGATAATAATCATAATAATAATAATAATCATTAAAAAATTTGCATAATTATAATTTAATTTTTGGAATATTTGTTGAATATTATCGCCTAATAATAATAAAGAATATTGAAAGTGTGTAAAATTAAATATATATTTGTATATGTATGTCAAATTAAAATATGTTAAACTGCTTATATGTTTGAATATTTATTTAATATTATCGTCTAAAAATATATACAGAGAGAAAAAAGAAGACCGCAGATTTTTTGAAGGAAAACAATTTATATCAGTATTTTTAAATACATTTAGTATAATAATATGATGAATAAATCTTATAAAATACATTTTGCTCCAAATTTTAATTATTATATGTTTTAATATTTATTGCATATTATCGCCTAAAAATATATAAAGAGATAAAAAAAATGACCTCGGAGTTTTTGCAAAAAAAAATAATTAATATTAGCATTCTTAAATACATTTAATATAATAATATGATGAATAAATCTTATAAAATAAAATAAAAATTTGGTTTTGGATTTTAATTTTGTGCTCTTTTGTTCAAGTTTATTTCTTAAAAAGAATAAAAAAAATGGATTTTTAATATTTAAGATCTAATATTACCCGGGAAAAAATACAACTCAAAAAAACAAAAGGTAAACAAATTTGCCTAGATTATCTACAATTAAAAAATATACGAGGCACTTTCCGTTTCGACTACACTGTTCTTTTGAGACAGCAAATAAGTAATTATAGCACGCAAAAAAATTATATTTCTGTTTTTAAAAAAAAATTGCAATATTTTTATTTATAATGTGTCAGATCTAATATTACTAGGGAAAAAAGGCAACTCATATTTTTTTTTTACAAATTTACCTAGGTTATCTACAATTAAAAAATATAAAAATCACTTCCCATTTCGATCACACTATATAGTATGTGAGACTAAGTATATGTGTTTAATATTTATTTAATATTATCGCCTAAAAATATATATAGAGAGAGAAAAAAGGACCTACAATTTCTTCCAAAAAAAATTAATATCGGTATTCTTAAATATATTTAATATAATAATATGATGAATAAATCTTATAAAAAAAACTTTGGCTTTGGCTTTGAATTTAAATTTATATTTTAGACCCTTTTTTTTTGCTTTTAAGAAACGGTGACCTTCTTTTCACATGTATTTTTGATTTTTTAGTGTCCAAATCAGTTGTTCTTTTTTAACAGGGTTTTTTTTTTATTAACCAGAGTACCCGTGACAACAAATTTCTAATAAATCATGTCACCTTCTTAGCAAATTTTCTAATAAATTTTATCAAAAGTTTTTTAGCAATAGCAATATTCAATCATATTTTGGTTGAAAAAAACCATTTTCAACAGATTTATCAATTACAATTATATTAATTAAATATTAAAATAACAAAATACAACATTTATAAAATCAATAAATTTTCTACATAGATAAAAAATCCCAGCGAAGCGGGTAAATCGGCTCGTATATAATATACAACCTCGAAACGGCACGCCAAAATACTCCAAAACTAAAACATTTCACACCAATAAAAAAACCGGAATAGTATTGACAACCTCTTCATTATTCTAAGTATAATTATAATAGTAATATATCACCATCCCGAGATAAAAGATTTCAGGGTATAACATATAAAAGAAAAGTATTAAAAAAATAAATCATATCTTCAATTTCTTTCCCGAATCCACACATTTCCATCTCTTGCATATATACCAGAGAGAAAGAGGAGTTCATTTCAACGCAACCCAGCTTCCTAAACACGCTTGCAAAGCACTCATCAGGAAAACTTAAGGTCAAGTCATCGTCCCCATCAATAATACTACTACTGTTTTTTTCTAATGATTTTAGACCTGTAAATCTCGTGTCCATTATTGCACGAGCATGAAGAAGAGAATTGCCCCATCCCCAACCTCTCTCCTTCAAGATAACTTCTTCTTCTTCTTCTTTCTATATATATATATATATATATATATATATCTTGAAGAAGAAGAAGTAGTTATCTTGAAGGAAGCATGTGTGTGTGTGTAGTTTATCTACTTCTTCTTCAATACATATATGTGTGTGTGTGTATCTTGAAGAAGAAGAAGTAGTTATCTTGAAGGAAGCATGTGTGTGTGTGATTTTAAATCCTGTTATATGAATAATAGATTTTATAAAATATTTCCCTGAAACTTTCTTTACATTTATCATTTTCAAGAAAATCCATCATAGGAACCAAGAATATTCTCTTCTATAAAAAAGAGGAAAAAAACAACACCCTCGTCTAGCTGTCAACTTGTCATAGGTGGTGGGCCACAATCAAATCTCCCAACCCTCTTCCTTCCACCAAAAAGCAGACACAACCACATCAGAAACTCAGAAAGCACGGATCGTTAGTAAAACAGCAGCGGTAGTGGTCCAGATCCAGGAAACTTACACTGTTTGTTTCCTTTCACAGCTCAAAGAAGCAAAAATAATTAAATATATTTATCTATATACTCTTGTACCTCTTTTCACCCGCATTTCACTGCTCGATCTTAAAAATTCTATACGTCCTTGTTGCCAGAAGGTAGCAGGATATTGTTGGTCTATTTATTGCTACTGAGATGGATTGAATGGTGACATGTTTTTAACGCTGTTGCTGTTGTGCGGTTGAGTATTGCCTGTGTCCTCATACATAAAATTTTTAAACAGGCAACAGTCATCGAGGAATTTGAGATCTGGGGTTGCTGTTTTGATTGGAAAAAAAAAATATGAGTAGCTCTGACGAGAGGGTTGTTGCTGTGATCATGGTCGGTGGACCTACTAAAGGTTTCGTTTTTTCTTTTATTCTTGTGAATTCAATTGCTTAATCACAGTTTGATTTCTATATTGGAATTCTCAATTATGGATGCTTAATTGTATGCGATGCAATTTAATGCTCATTTTACGGCTCGTTTATCGGACTTTTTCCTGGATTCTAATGATTTTCTCGTTATTTGTTGAAATTTTGATTCTTTTGGTGCAAATAATGAAACCATGTCTTAGTTTCTTGGTTTTTTTCTTCATTCAATTGAGTTGAAATCTAAAATGTTGCAGGCACTAGATTCAGGCCATTGTCGTTGGATATTCCAAAGCCTCTATTTCCTCTAGCCGGGCAACCAATGGTTCACCATCCAATCTCTGCTTGTAAAAAGGTATTTATTTAATTCCTTATAGGAAATATTCTAATTTTTTTGTTTCTTAGTTGGCATAGCAGATTGTTGAGTCATTGAGATTGCATTTTCTGTTTCAGATTCCAAACTTGACACAGATATATCTTGTTGGTTTCTACGAGGAACGAGAGTTTGCTTTGTATGTTTCCTCAATCTCGAATGAGCTGAAAGTTTCTGTTAGGTAAAGTGACTTGATGGCCTTTCTTGATTATTTGCTTCTGATTCCGTAGTTGTTGTTTTTTTTAATTATCAAATCTGTGCCTGTAGATATTTGCGGGAAGATAAGCCACATGGTTCTGCTGGCGGGCTTTTTTACTTCAGAGATCTAATCATGGAAGACAACCCGGTTATCATCTCAGCTTAAACTTTTCTGTCACCTATTTTACAATATTTTCTTTCCGTGTTCTTATGTGAACATGCGGTAGTTGCTAGCATTTTCTGCAGATATAGATGGATGACTTGTACTAAAAAATTCAGTAATGATTCTTGGTTATCTTGCTGCAGTCCCATATCTTCCTTCTGAATTGTGATGTTTGCTGCAGTTTTCCACTCCCAGAAATGCTTGGTAATCTACTTTGCCAAATTGGATTATTATCATATGCATCCTCATGGAGCCATTAATTTTTTATATTTCCTTAATTATATGGAGATAAATGAAATGATCTTATGTAGCAACGTAATAATTTTTAGCTAAGGATTCTTTTGTCTGGACAGTTGTTTATATTTATGTAGCAGAAGCATTAATTACTGTATTTCCCCTACAATGCTTGCAGCTGCCCACAGAGCATATGGTGGGATGGGAACTATCCTAGTAATCAAGGTTAGTTTAATGGAAAAGTTAATAACCTAGGAAAATTATTCAGAGTTTGATATTCCAGCAATAGGATGTACTCTGTTTGTCTCCAAGATGTTTGAACTCCATTATTGTGTTCTGCTTGTAGGTCTCAGCTGAGTCAGCCAGCCAGTTTGGGGAATTGGTAGCTGATCCTGACACCAATGAGTTGTTGCATTACACAGAGAAGCCCGAAACTTTTGTACGTACCAGTCCAGCAACACATTATATATAGGGAATTTCAGTACTTTCATTATTTGCTCGAATGATTGATTAAAGATGGGTCTGGTTCAACTTTTAAGCTTTTTTTTTTCTGAAGTGAAATATATAATTTGAAGGCATGGTCATTGAATTTTAAAAAGCTAGCTTGTGCATTCAAAAGTAAGAAATTTTTGCTTAGGCATGAAAGCAAATCTCTGCTTTTTTTATATTTTATTTTAGTGTATAACCAAACATCAATTTTATTTCATTTTCTTTTATTATGTACAATAGGCTTAATATTGTACTGAATTCAATGTTGATTTCTGTTACTGTTTACTACCATTCACTTCATTTAGGTTTTCCCCCTTTTTTATTCGTTTTATGTAATGTTTTGATGCAGGTAAGTGACCAGATAAATTGTGGTGTTTATGTCTTTACACCAGAAATATTCACAGCCATCCAGGATGTTTCTTCTCAACGGAAAGAGAGAGGTATGTGATTAGGTTTTTTGCCTGTAGGGTGCCTGTGTAAGATTAATTTAGAAGTTCCAGAATTTTGTGGTTCTTTTCTTAGTACAACTTTAATACAATAGTTTAGCCTGCATCGGCTTTTAACAAGGGTGCATTGCAAAAATCTGCATCAACTAAAAATATTCTGACCCTAAAGCTTGGCATATCCTGGCTTTTTTTTTAGTTTGTGATAGCATTCTCTGTAATTATCGATAGTTTGAATCTTGATTTTGGAAAATCCTGAACTCTGTTTTACTATTTTCAGCTAATCTTAGACGTATTTCTAGCTTCGAAGCCCTCCAATCTCCTACAAGGTATGTGGTTCATACTTTATGTACTTTTTCTTCCCTTAATCTTGGAATTACTGACTCTCGGTTGAGCATTGCTACTATAATTTCACTTTAAACTATCAAGATAAATTTATTGAAATGGAATTGAACAATCGTTTTGTCAATCTTTTAATATACCACATTTTTTAACTTATTAAAGTTGGCAATTGGTTTTGAAAATACATCTGGCCTCTTAACTGGGATTCTTCAAACAATCCATAAGCATCTGCAGCAACTCATTGGTTTGAAAACCATCAATTACAGTTCTTGTGACTAAGAGTGGATCTATTTTATTTATTTCCTGGGCCTCTTTCGTTGTAGAATTGACTAAGATTTAGACTTATTCGTGACAATAATTGTATGTTTGTTTGCTTATCTATGTAAATTAGTGATTTGGAGAGTGAGTGTTTGAAAACGTTCTTTTGTCACAATTAATTATTTATTGTCATGGGATTTGCCACCCACATCTTGAACTTGTATGAAGAGTCAAGTAGTCAACAGGTCTTCTGTGTAACAAGAAAATTCAATTTGTACAACTCAATTGGAATACAGATTCCCTGCTGTGATATGAACTTTATCTTTTAGTTTGCAGATGTCCTCTTTCTAATATCACTATTCTGGGAGTCATCCTTGATAGATTTCTCCAAGTCCTTGTTCTAGTATTTTCTTTCCTTTCCCCGCGGACATTAATATTGTTGCTATTGCTCACTTATTGATATGATAGAACCCAATATTTTCCACAAGTTCCTGCTTTGATTCAAGTTCCCTTAACAGGAGTCTTCTGACAGATTATGTAAGATTGGATCAGGATATCCTGTCACCCCTTGCTGGAAAAAAGCAGCTATATACTTATGAAACCATGGACTTCTGGGAACAAATTAAAACTCCTGGGTACGTCAGGCCTTACACATTATGCTAATATCTTCTTTGCCATCTTTAATCAGTTACCTTATGTCATTTTCACTGAATCCATACTGCAGAATATCTCTAAAGTGTTCTGGTTTGTATCTTGCCCAATTCCAATTCACCTCGCCCCATCTTCTGGCTGCTGGTGATGGCTCAAAGAGTGCTACTATTGAAGGTGACGTTTACATACATCCATCAGCAAAAGTACATCCAACTGCTAAGGTAATCTTTTCATCTTGTTAACAGATCTATGGATACAAAATAGAACTGTTGGCCAATCCAGTCCTTTTAGTATGTGGTGCTAGTCGGGGCTTCTTTTTCTTTCTTGTTCATAGTTTAGTATGTACTGTTTTTTTATCTGGTTGTATGCTTTTTAGTATTATTCGCACACAATAGAACTGTTAGCCAATGCAATTCTTTTAGTACAATGTTGGGTCGGGGCTTCCTTTTCTTTTTTGTTTATAGTTTCGTTAGTACTTTATTTTATCTGGTTGAATTCATATTAGTGTTCTTTTTGTCAAATCCCTTTATGGTGGTTAGGTGATGGGAATTAGGTGTGTAGGCCTCTAGGTCAACTTAAAAATGTTGATAGTTTCTTTATCCATCTGTCATGGTGCAAAATGAATATTGGTTGCTAACTCTTTTCCTTTTGGGGTGGAAAATGATTTGCAGACAAAAAATCATATTAAAATTCCATAAAAATTTGTGTCAAACAATAAGTCATAAAACTATGGTCTCGCAAATAATGATGAAGCATGAAAAAGGCAACTGTTACATCAGCTGTAGTGATTTCTTTCCTTCCTGTTTTGTGTACTGCTTCTTTCCCTGCATCTAATTCATTTATGAAAGTGATTTTTTGTGGAATGTGATGAAACAGATTGGTCCCAATGTCTCTATATCCGCCAATGCTCGTATAGGACCGGGTGCAAGGCTCAAAAAGTGTATCATCCTGGATAACGTTGAAGTCATGGTAGAGAAGTGGATTAAGAGATCTATCATGGATAACTTGGCTATTTTATTTTATTTTATTTCCTATCTTTATAGGATGAAGTTTTGGAGGCCCCCCTTGAGCTATCTCAAACTTGACTGTATGCTTTGTTTTATCTCTCAGGAAAATGCAGTTGTCATTAATTCAATTGTTGGGTGGAAGTCTTCCATTGGTAGATGGTCGCGTGTCCAGGCAAGCTGTCTATCCTGTTGTATTGTAGCTGGATGAATGCTAATATCTGCATGTCTAGTGTTACCATTGTGGAGTATTCTTTTCCCTTTCTTCCAGTGATGATCTCTAATTCATGGTGAATTGATTTATTTTGTTCAATGAAATGATTGCAGGCTGAAGGTGATTACAATGCCAAGCTTGGGGTGACAATCCTGGGTACTCTTTTTCTTTCTTACATGCGTTAACCCTGTTTCCCTTTACCAGCCCATTTCCTTGTTTTTTTTTTTTATTTGTCTGCGCGATCTCAGTGTTCTTTTCCTCGATCCAGGCGAGGGTGTTACTGTGGAGGATGAAGTGGTGGTGATTAACAGCATAGTCCTCCCATACAAGACACTGGATGTTAGTGTTCAGGACGAGATTATTCTATAGTGGACCTGGCTATGGCTAGCTCCGCCTGCCATCTCGGTTTCGTACACAGGGAAACCATAAACATGTGTATCAATTTGTAAATTGACACTTGCAAATTATAATAATAAAAATTTTGATTTGGAAAGCTGTCTTCATTTGCCAGTAAAAAGATGAGTTGCACTCCTTTGTCGAGCAACTGTGCGATCGAAAATATATGGATTTTGCAGTTGCATATAAATATTTTATACCAGTAAAACAAACAAGATAAAATAATGTTATTTTTATCTTGGTTTAAATTTCAGCTCGCACAAGCTATTCCGATCAAATACCAGCCGTTTGGGCCTTTAAAAAACATAAATTAATTAAATTGAACCCCACGGCACCCCCACATCATTTTTCCCTGCCTCAAATTGAACTCTGAAATCCAAAGAAATGCAAACTTTTGTTCCTCAGTCCTCACCTGCACAGCCTCAATTCGCAACCTCCAATCTTTCCTTTTCAGTCTTCAGTCACTGTTCAATGATGAAAAGGAAAAGGACGTGGTCCTCTCACGTATTTAAAAATATTTTTAATTTTGTGTTTGTATTGTATTGGATAATTTAAAATGAATTTATCTTGAATTTGAATTATATTTGATAAATTAATATTTTAATTATATATATATATATATATATATATAAACAGCACAATTCCAAAACGTCAAACTGAATCCAAAATCAAAATATTTTATTTCAATTGAAAAAATAAAATATCAACCGAAACAGAAACAGCATAGACGAGCAATAGACCCGGTGTTGGCTGGGATGAGATACTCCCCCCCATACACAGATTCAAAGGTTATCCTGGGAGACGGAAGTTCAAGCAAGCGATATCAAGTTCATCCTCTTTTTTCTCACGACGCGGTGTCAGTGCATTTGCAGAACCTTCCTTAATCTCTAATTTCATCTTTTATTATTGCCGGCATCATAAGAAAATCAAAACAGCTAGAAGACCAAGAAAGGGTTTGGACCATGATTCAAGATGGCCAGTGTATGAATAAAAATAATTATTCAAATGGATTTGCTTCGAAACATCAGATACAGAGATGGTGCACGGGGAATATGCACCCAACCTGAAGCCATTTTTATATCCTACAAAGTACATAAAGAAAGAAAAAAGAATGGAGTCCTGTACTGTACTGTACTGTACTGTGGTAGCAGAGACAGTATAAAAACCTAGGAGATGTGTAATGGTTTCTTCCCAGCAACTTCCGTGTACCATGATTTCCATGCCTCCGTGTAGTGAAAAAAGAGATCTCTCAAAGCTGCAAAAATGAGCCTTTCAGCATTATTTCCACACTTTTTGTTTCAACAAGATAAATGGATGGCAAGGCATATTAAAATAAACTATTAACTGGCTAGCAATCAACGCAATGGCGTCTCAGAGGAAGCAGTCCCCAAATTAACAAGCACACGAAACCATGTAGTGTATTTTTTTCATGACCTTGTTTTCATTTTAAATCTAGAGCTTCTTGTTAAGATACATTTGAATTACATAATTTTTTGTTCAAAAATTTATATATAATGTGATATGAACCATACTTGCTTTTCTTAAATGCCTAGCTTTATTAGCAGACCCTTAAACAATAACCTATTGACAATTTCCATGCTTTGAGATAACTTAACAATGGAGTTATCAGCTGTCCACCTCATTGCATGATATATCACAAGAAAACATAATCGTCAAATAATTGGATCTTGAAGTCTGATATGAGAAGTGTTTAGAACAAGGTACTCCGTTGGCAAAAAAATATTTTTTTTATAATTAGTTTTTTAGATTTTATTGATGTTCTATTGTTAAAAAAAATCAATAGCAAATGTCTCCATAATCAAACCGTTTCACTTAATTATTTATGAAAGCGTTAGGCTGTACCTTGGTTGTGGTATTGTGGACGGAAAGTGGAGGAAAGAGCCTCCCAGTCATAGATCTGAGTAACTTCTTCTTCAGAGTTGCCAACTTTGGCCATGCTAACAGGAGCAAAAGGGCCAAACTGGAAACTTCCTGAGTTCTGCTGTGAATCCTCAGCGACAGATACAATTTTCTCATCTTTTATTTGCTTCTGCATCTTCAGACTCTGGCTCTTATCCCCATCAACTGAAGAATCCAATTTGCTTCTTTTGAAACTTATGTTTGTGACATCAGCTCCAAATGTCCTCTTCCTAGACTCAAGAGGAGCCAACGGATCACCTGATCCATTCTCCGGTTTGCCTCTCAAACCTAACCACCTGAATGCAGGTTTTCTTGTATCAGCAGCATGGGTCTGCACATCATTCAATAAATATTAGAACTCCAAAGAATTGTATTAGTGCTCGAGTAACAAAAGCTAGCATTATTCCTTAAAGTTTTCAATAAGCACTTGTCATGATTGGTCACCTTTTCAATAAGTTTCAGAGAAGAAAGCACGTTTGCAATGTCATATAGCCTCCTTACTTTTGCTGCACAATCACATTATTCAGAGAATGTAAACCAAAGAGCTAGACCACAAATTGCTCGTATCAAAAGTTGAAGAGTTGAGAAAAATTACTTCTCATAATTGAGGAATTATGACCATCCCCAAGTAATAATTTGGCAGATTCATCGAGTGAGATCAAATTTGCCTGATAAAAAATCACTCATAAGCACCTATTTAATAGATAATGGCTCAGAAGATCTATTAAGAACTAAACTCCTTTCAGATTTCACTCACGTTGGAGCACACAAAGAGCTTGACAAAATTCCGAGTAAGAAGCCCCAAAGACTTTTCCCTCCTATGATCTGTAACAAAAATAATAGAGCTTGGTTATAAGATGTCAAGAAAAGTAGATGGGTAGTTATTTGTCCACCCAAAATTATGAACAAAACAAGGGACTAGTTCCAGTTTCACACATCACTAAAACAAATAACTACAAAGACCTTTGAAAGTTTGTTAAGCTGTTGCTTTTTTAAATCCATATGAGAGAGAATAAAACATAAATACAGATGCTCATAGAAAAGGAGAAAACATTACCAGCTCTTGACGCCGCTGTAGATTTGATAATACCATAATTCTCATTCTGGCTTCCAGTATTAGGATTAGAATCAGAGTCGTCATCTTCATCCTCATCGTCATCTACAACCTAAAAAAATCCAACACACGAAAAATGCAGGTTAACAAAAAAGGTCCCGACTAGAAAAAAAAAGAACGAAAGAAGCCCTTATTAAAACACGGTGAGTTCATGAAGAAAGAATAAATAAACCCTTAAAAGTCCGCTTACTTTCGCAGAATTATTGCTTTGCTTATCAATTGCATTGACATTATCTCTCAAACCCTCTTCCTAAAACATCATCAACAACACAAAATCAGCCCAATTTCAAAAAATAACAACACTTCATAAGAAAACCCATATCAAGCTCAAATATACGGAACATAAAATCATTCTTTTGGGTTGTTTCTTCTACCTTTAATTCTTGTAAAGCTTTAGGGATTGCAGCAAATCCCTTCCATGAATACTTATTCTTTGCTTTTCTTGCAAGAACCTTTAAGAACATCAAAAACCCATATAAGAAAACTCGCTAAAAAAACTCACTAAAAAAAACTGCAACATCAGAAATCAAGAATCGCACCCCAACACTCTCCAGAACATTGACTATATCATAGATCCGCCTTCTCTCAACTCCTGCAAATCACAAACCCATTAAATTAAATTTAAAGTCCCACCCAGTCAAAATACAGATCGACATTTTTAAATCATGATAACCAGTAAATATAAAAATCATAAATAAACAGATAAATACCTAATTTCGAAGCAGCTTCATCAAGTCCAATCACGTCAATGTCATCTCGATTATACAGGGTCAAGAAACTGCACAAGAAATAAAAATCAATTCGATTATGGGGGGAAGCTATGAGTTTTCGTAAAAAGAAAAGAAAGAAAGAAAGATGGGTTTATTTACTTGGTGCACAAGAGACCGAGAGATTTCTGTTTCCTGCTATATGTGTGATGCTTTGAAGAGGGATTTATAATGTCACTGTAAGACAACGCCATTTTCTTTTTAGGCTGCAGATCTGATGCAGTGAATGGAAAGATGCAGAAAATGATGGGGAGGGAAGAGAGGTAAATACCGTTAAAAAGGAAGAAAAAGGGAGAGGGGGGGTTAAGCCTATGATAGGCGGGGTTTGGAATTTTGAAGAGGGGGGAGCTGTTTCGAGGGTTAGTTGTCTTTTGAGAAGTTTTATCTCAAGCGGGAATTTGAATTCTTCCCCCCTTTTTTTTTAATCTTTTTATTTTAATCTGGAAGCGCGTTTCAGGCGGTGTAAGAATTGTGTCAGAAGTATTTTTGAAAACAAATTAAAAAATTTATTTTTATATTTATTTTAAATTAATTAATTTTAAATAATGATGTTAAAAGTATTTTTTTAAAAAAATATTATTTTAAAATATTTTAAGATAATTTTGAAAAACACAACTTTTACCATGTTTTCAAAAAAACACAAATTTTTAAGTCGGAAAATTAAGTGTATGGATCGACGAAAATGATATTAGATAAAAAAATGTTATGTTGAAATCAAATTATATGTTGAATTTAATTTCATATATTATTCGAGTTTAATTGATAATTTATTAAAAATATATATATTTGAAATAAAATATTAAATCACAAAATTGAATGCAATTATATTGTTTTGAATATTTGTTGAGATGAACTGAAATAATAATTGTGACTATTTTTTCCTTAAATCATTTCTTTTTGTTACAGAGAAATATTTAAAAAAAAAACTTTATATTTACCAATATTTAATTGATATTATTATAATATTTTTACTATGTTATGGCAGTGTCATTTCATTCAATTCCACTTCTCAAGTCAATTGTTCGGGTTAGAAACATTTGTTATTTAAAAGTTTTCATATATATTTAGAAGTATGGTTATGATTATTTTTAAATATTTTTTATTTAGAAATATAACAAAATAATATTTTTTTAAAAAAAAATATTTTTGACATCAGCATATGAAAATGATCTAAAACCACCAATTTTTTTTAATAAAAAGTAAAAAATAAAAAAAATCATTTTTTTTTCAAAAGCATTTTTTAAATGCAATGTCAAACAGTCAAATGATTCGACACCTTGTTTTAGATGTTCAGAGAAATTTATTTATTTATTTCAAATATTATTTTTATATAAGCTTAAAATGATTTGACACCTTGTTTTAGATGTTCTAGCGTTATCTTGTTCCTTGAGAATTTCAAGCATTATCCATCTCCATAATTTTCGCCTTCTACTTCAATGACACCCTCCTCGTCCATAACATCATCTATTATAATATAACATCGTGTAACACATTTTTTTAACTTACATTATTCGAGAAAACAAAAACAAATTTAAAGCTAAAATAATGCAATAAAAGTTCAATAAATATAAAAAAAATACATAAAAAAGCATTCAATCTCAATTTTAGGATATTTAAACATAACTAATTCAAAATAAAATATAAATAATACATAAACTCCAATTCATATTAAAAGCAATGGTAAAAAAACAAGTTAATGTTGAGATGTCACTACTAAAATCAGGGTTATTAGCAACGGAATAATATCGTTGTTGATTTAGCAACAAATTATATTTAGCAACGAAAAAATTATCATAAATGTTAATGTTTCAAATCCGTAATGGAAAATTCATTGGAAATGTGGTTGTTCAATTATGCAATGGATAATTCATTATTATTATTTTTTTTTAAAATGAATTATATGATGTTAATTAAAAAAATTGTTTTAAATCTCATCATAGTTTATCATTCACTCTCTCCCTCGCTCATATACCAGGTGAAAAAAATTCAAAGTAATTAACCTAAATGTTTCTTCTTCATCTACTGCCCTTTCCGCTCAAATATCTTTCCTTCATCAACATTCCCTTTATTCACATTATCAAGGCAAAACCAGAGTTTGAAGAATATTAAAGCCAGTAAACAACACTTCCTCGTCTCTCAAGAATATTTTCACCACCGATGACCTAATTTCTTTGTCGTCCAATGAATTTGAGGGACCCAAATCAAACACCAATCCCCTGGATAATGATTGTGAGGGCAGCGAGTCATTTGAAGAAATGAGTGTTGATGGTATTGGGGCTTTGGATTTGAATTGGTACCTCTAGCTCACTCGCAATTGCCGTTTTAACTATGGTTTAGTCACTCGCTGAGTTGAATCAGTGGCACTCCGTTTTGGAGCTAATCAAGTTAGCTCAGTTATAACTTCTGGCCAATTAGCTCCGATCAAGTTGAATCAGTGGTACTTAGTAGGTGTTTGGTGTTGTGGTTCAACACATGGTTGCGTTGAACCGCAACTCCAAACACAAAAATAACCAAACGGGACCCAATTTTTTATTGTGGGTGTCACCTAAAAACCTACATTTGCATCGCGTTGTGAAAAGCATATGTGAGATGCTTTTCACATGCCATACTTAACACAAAACACACATGAGGAATAGCTTCGCTTGATCAAACATGCTCTGAGAGCACTGGCTTGTAGCTGATGTACTGAAAAGAATGCATAGGCCAAGAAAGCTAAAAGGAAGTGCAAGAATTCAATTCAAGCTAAAGCAAGGACAGGAGAAGGAAAGATTCCTCTATAAAGCAAATGCTGAGATATGTGCTAGATGAAGTTTCATCTGAAAGAGGGATAGAAATGTTTTGCCTGCCTTCTTATTAATTTGACAGTGAATATATATACATGGAATGTCAAGCGTCATAAATGAAAATACATCAGCTATAAATGCTAGATTTATTTACATATTCTAATACACCCCCGTAGTCGAAACTGGAGGTGGTCGAATGTTGAGACTATCCCTAAAATCATCAAAGAGTTGCAGCGGAAGTCCTTTAGTGAAGATGTCAGCAATCTGATAACGTGAAGGGACGTGTAGAACTCGAACTTGACCACGAGCGACTTTCTCACGAACAAAATGGATATCCATCTCAATATGCTTAGTGCATTGATGTTGAACTGGGTTACCAGACAAATACACTGCACTAACATTGTCACAATATACTAAGGTGGCTTTAGAAATAGGACAATGGAGCTTCAAAAGCAAGTTGCGAATCCAGCAAGATTCAGACACTACATTAGCTACCCCGCGGTACTCAGCCTCGGCACTAGACCGTGACAAGGTCGGTTGTCTTTTTGCAGACCAAGAGATTAAGTTATCCCCAAGATATACACAATAACCCGAAGTCGACCGTCTGGTATCTGGACATCCACCCCAATCAGCGTCAGTATAGGAGAGAAGTTTATGAACTGAAGAGGGAGACAGGTGGAGACCGAATTCGACAGTACCCTTAATGTAGCGAATGATACGCTTCAAAGCAGACATGTGTTGAGTCCTGGGATCATGCATAAACAAACAAATTTGCTGAACAGCATAAGAAATATCTGGTCTTGTAAATGTCAGGTACTGTAAGGCGCCAGCAAGACTACGATACTCAGTGGGATCATGATATGGATTTCCCGAAGAAATACTGAGTTTTGATTTCGTGTCCACCGGTGTAGAAGAGGGATTGGAAGAAGACATACCGGCCCGCTCAATGATTTCCTCGGCATATTTCTTTTGTGAAAGAAAGAGACCTCCTGAATGTCTTGTAACAGAGATGCCCAAAAAATAACTAAGGGGACCCAAATCTTTCATAGCAAATTCTGAACCAAGCTTAGACATGATGGATTGACGAAGAGCAGCTGAAGATGTAGTAAGGATAATGTCATCCACATAAAGCAGAATATATGCCATATCATTGCCCTGACGATAAATGAACAAAGAATGATCAGAAATACTGTGCGAGAAACCCAATGTAGCCACATAATCCGCAAAGCGTTGGTACCAAGCACGAGGCGCTTGCTTAAGACCATAGAGGGACTTTTTAAGCAAGCATACATAGTCTGGATGTTCTGAATGTCGGAAGCCAGGAGGCTGATGCATATAAACTGTTTCCTCAAGAGTCCCATGCAAAAAAGCATTCTTGACATCCAACTGATGAAGACACCAAGACTTAGATAAAGCAATGCTGAGTACTGTTCGGATAGTGGCCGGTTTAACCACCGGACTAAATGTCTCACCACAATCAATACCCGTTTGCTGACCTGCACCGTCACCGACAAGGCGGGCTTTATACCGCTCAAAAGAACCATCAGATTTCTTCTTGTGCCTGAAAATCCAAAAACTCCGAATGATATTAGCATTACATGGACGGGGTACCAAGTCCCACGTCTTATTTTCAATAAGAGCATCATATTCGTCTTGCATGGCCATTTTCCAATTTTGATCATGGAAAGCATTATTGGGATTTGTGGGCAATGGAGAAATGTGGTTGTCGGCTGAGGTATGAAGATTAAAGAATTTGCGAGGTCTAAAAATACCATGTTGGGATCTTGTTGTCATTTGGGGAGAGTGAGGTGGATGGTCAGGAGGAGTGGCTTGGGCTGCGGCCATAGGTGGAGGTGGACTGAGAGAATTTGATTGATCGGTGGGAGGAGTAGATATGGGCTGAGGTGAGGAGTTGGATGAGCTGTGCAACTGCCGGTTAAGGGAAGCTAAGTGATCCGGGGAGAAGTCCCTAACTGGAGAGGCAGGAATAGAGGTTTGTAGTGGTGTTTGTTGGACCTGTATGGACGGTGTAGTTTGGCTAGGGGAAGTTTGGGCTTCAAAAGAATTTGGTAGATCAAGTGAGGGAAGAAAAGGTGTAAGTCCTGCATCCAAAAAATCATAAGTAGAAGATGAAGGAGCATGTAATTTAGAGAAGGGGAATGTATGTTCATCAAAAATCACATGCCTTGAGACAATTATTTTACGACTCGATAAATCATAACACTTATACCCTCTATGATTAGATGGATATCCCAAAAAAACACATGGTGTTGATCGAGCTTGCAGTTTATTTCGAGAAGTAGACGGAAGAAGAGGATAACATAAACACCCAAATACTCGAAGGTGAGAGTAGGACGGGTCTTTTTGATAGAGAATTTTTGTTGGTGGTTGGAAAGCAAGCTTTTTGTTTGGGAGTATGTTGAGGAGGTAGGTGGCCATTTGAAGTGCATGATGCCAAAAAGATGATGGTAGAGAGGCATGAGCGAGGAGAGTGCGGATGATATTATTTATGGTACGAATTTTTCTTTCGGCTTTGCCATTTTGAGAAGATGTGTGAGGGCATGAGAATCGAAAAGTCATTCCATTTAATTGACAAAATTTATGAAAGGATCCATTGTCATACTCTCCGCCATTGTCACATTGGAAACATTTGATTTCCCTTTCAAATTGAGCTTTAATGTGTGTACGAAATGATAAAAAAATGGAATACACTTGAGATTTAGTGGCAATTGGAGAGGTCCATAAAAAATTCGTGAAATCATCAAGAAACAAAACGTAATAGCGATGACCACCCGAGCTAAGAGTAGGTGATGACCAAATATCACTATGCACAATATCAAAAGGTAAAGAGGTGTATGAAAGAGAGTCATAAAAAGGTAATTTAACTTGCTTCCCAAGAGGGCATGAATGACAAAAAAAATTATCCTGAAATTTAGGACAAACAATGAAATTGTTTTTACGAAGAGAGCTTAAAACAGGAGCTCCTGGGTGTCCTAAACGACTATGCCATAATTCAGAAGATAAAACGGTAAAGGTTGATGGTGGTGAAGTTCCAATGGTTGGTCTTGTGGTAACTGGATATAAATCACCCGAGCTGTTACATCTCAGTAAAGGCATCCCCGTGTGAAAATCCTTCACAGAAAAACCGAAAGGATCAAATTCAACAGAGGCATTATTGTCAATGGTAAATTTTCTCACAGAGACAAGGTTTTTAATCAATTTTGGGGCATGCAAGACATTATTCAATGATAAAGAGGGGTTCGGGTTAGGTAATAATGCATTTCCACAACCAATAATTGGAATAGTATGACCACTACCAACAGTAATATTACGATTATTTTTGCTCATATTGAAATAAGACGTAAGAGTACCTCCGTTTGCGGTCATGTGAGAAGTGGCTCCGGTGTCCATGTACCATTGATCATCAGGAGGAGTAATGGACATTGTATGCATAGCAGCTTGAATATCGGTTGGAGCATAAGGTGATTGGGCCTGCGGTGTAGCTGCTGCCAAGTGGGCCTGTGGAGGCCTCGGCCCAAGAAGACCTTGCTGCCTTTGGGAGCTGGGCTGGTGAGGCATGTGGGCTGCCGTTGGGTATGGGCATGGTGGTGTGGCCCAAGGTTGCCACTGCCCAGCCCACGGAGGAAATGACCATGGTTGCTGCTGTGAAGGCATTTGCTGCCATGTTGGGCTATATTGTTGCTGGTGCAATTGGCCTCCACGCCCACCATTCCTGCCTCCTCTGCCTTTGCTGCCACGGTAAGTGCTGCCACCTCCTCTGCCATTTCGGTTTGTGGAGCTTCGGTTTGGAGTGTGATTGGGACGTTGAGGGAAGAAATTTCCAGCCGTGTGGCCACTGGAATGAGTGACTGGAGAGACAAAAAATGCAGAGTTGGAGGAGGTCTGGGCTGCCTTCTTCGTCCTTGCTGTCTCTTCCAAAACCAGCATAGACCGTGCTTTGTAAAATGGGGGAAGAGAGTCACCATGACGAATCTGAGAACCAACACTAGCATATGCATCAGTTAAACCCGAAACCAGTTGAAGAACCAACCTTTCATTTGTTACAGGAGAGCCAACATTTGACAGCTGATCCGAGAGTGACTTAAGATGTTGGCAGTAAGAAGAGGCATCTGCAAATTGCTCCATTTGAACCTTTGAAAATTCCTGTTCTAGGTAGAGAGCCCTAGAGTTTTTATTGTCCGAGAAAATGTCCCTCAATCGGTTCCATGCAAGTGCAGCGCTGGAGTCACGCTCAAGAATAGTGTTAAGAAGATCTTCAGAAATAGTCCCATAAATCCATTGTAGAACAATGGCATCCACACGTGACCAGAGGTCTGGATCAGTGTCTTGAAGAGAGGAGCTTTGTTTCATCTTTGCTGTTGAGGAAGGAATAATATGATCAAGAACTTGATATGCCCTAGCATGGATTTTGAATAACTCTGACCATGTAATATATTGGCCTTTTTCGATGTCCAATGTGACTTTGATGAAAGTGTTGATGTTGGATACTGTTAGTGCAGGATGAGAGGGATGAAGTCTGAGAGGTTGTTTGGGAGAAGAAGGAGATGAGGTTGAGTTTGTTTGGTCGGATGTGTGCTCTGTCATGGTGTTTCTGGTGAGGCAATTTGGAGAAGACAGATAGTGCGGCTGGAACAACTAGGTTTAGAAAGAGATAGCCTAGATGAGCTCTGATACCATGAAAGAGGGATAGAAATGTTTTGCCTGCCTTCTTATTAATTTGACAGTGAATATATATACATGGAATGTCAAGCGTCATAAATGAAAATACATCAGCTATAAATGCTAGATTTATTTACATATTCTAATATCATCTTCATTGGCATTCCAGAACCCAAGTCGATGAACATTAGCAATATATATAAGCAGGAAGAAGCAAAGGTGTACTGGTAATGGAGGTAGAGAGTTGTAAGATGGTGATAAAGATGAGTAACTGTTGCCCACTTCTTTTTTCTTGAATATTATTTCTAATTGTTACTGGTAATAGAGGCTCGAAGCTTGATTGTTGCAAGGAGAGGAAGCACACACAGTCTGTGAGAATAAGAAGACGATGGCACAGTCGGTTACAGTTTTCTCTCACTAGAAACAACCATGGATACAACCTTCCGACGATCTTACCAGCCATCACACAACACCAATTGCGACGCCACCACTATAGGAAGAATCACCTAAGCCTCCTCTACACGTTGGTATCGGCTGGTGACCCTCTCGTCATAGTCGGCCATGTTACTGTTCACATGTTACTTGAATAGTAACTTCATGAATTAATTCACGAAGAGCGGAGCGCACCGTTTTGTGTTTTGTGTTTTTTGTACACTCTTAACTCTTGGGCTAGGCTACTCTCGGCCTAACCCAGTCCGGCAGGTTTGGGCCTTTTAGCCCACCTTGGCTGGGCTGGCCCATTTATTTGGGTCAGACCCAGTTTGATTTAAAATATATATTTAAAAGAATAAAAAAAATGTAGATAGACATTAGTTTCGATGAAAGGAAAAGACACGTGACTTCGTTTCACTCCACAACCCTTTTGCTTTTTGATTGATTATGAATCAAAAACTTGTAATTGGATTTGGCCTTAGAATTATATCTCTATAATTGGATCGCAGATGTTGATACTAATGATATTGTTACTAGATCTTGTTCATCTATCAAATAGCAAGGGATCGTAGAGGCATTAACGTATCGATTTAATTCATGATGAAATTGCAAGTAGTTTGATGGGAGAATAAAAACAAATATATAATTTACTTGAATTATTAATTATATTTTATTGTTATGATTATTAATCTACAATATTTAAAATACAATATATATATATATGTGTGTGTGTGTGTGTGTGTGCGTGCGTGCATGTTTGTGTGTGCCCTTTAAAGTAATTTCACAAGTTGACATCAATATGAAAAGCATGGTAACCAAACACACAAAACTATTTTTTTTTTATTAAACCTCAAACTCAACCACAGTTTTAACAAAACACTTTAATTTCAGTTATGAACCGCAGCTAAAAGCGTTTTTTATAAAACTGCTTTTTTTCAACCTCAACCACCACAACAACAATCATGTCAAATAGGCTCTTGGTAAGGTAGGCTGTTGAGTTCGCTCAGTTGGCTTTTTGTGAGGAGTTGATTGCTTAGGGGGTTTTAGCATTGCTTTTCAAAGCATTTAAAAAAAATGAAAAAAAAATTATTTTTATTTTTATTTTAAAAAATGATGTTTTTAGATCATTGTCATGTGTGGATGTTAAAAATAAATTTTTAAAATAAAAAAAAATTATTTTGATGCATTTTTGAAAGAAAAGTACTTTAAAAAACAACTGCAACTATATTTTTAGTTGACTTTGTAACGACCTTCAACGGGGTAGGCTGACATGTTGGCCCAATTGGCATATGTTGAGGTTGTCACCATGCTAGCTCCGGGTAGTTTCTCTATTGAGTTTGCGACCGAGATGACTCCATGGGTTTGGGCTAAGTGGGGAACAAAATAGAAGACTCGGGCATCCTTGGCATTGTGAAAAGAGGGACCAGCTTAATCGGTTTTGGAACAAACGACAATTGCTGTTGAAATGGTGGGGGTGGCAGTTGCTGAGTCATAAGGAGACCAAGCTAACTCGGTTGCAACTCATGATCATACATTAAATATTGATAACAATTAATGAATTAGGACAATTAAATATTGATAACAAGAAAAACAATGCTCAACAATAGAAATTAGCAATGGATTTTCTATTGCTGACTATAAATCAATAACAAAAATTAGCAACGATAAATTTGCACCGCATAGTTTCTGATGCAAATTTTGTTGCTAATGTTTTTTAGCAACAAATTTAATGGTTGCGAATCCACCAATTTTTTAGTAATGTGTGTAATCATGTCATATTTTTGCAACCATAGTCTCTCTCATGACTTCTCTCATTTTCCCATCTTGACCTCTATCCATTTCTTCATAGATAAATTCACCTTAAAGCTCGCTATACTGACATCTCAATTAGAATTGAATATTCAACTACTTTACACAATGAATAATGTCTTAAGTTGAATAACTCTTGAGTTTTTATGATGATATTGAGAAAATTATTTCAAATGATATCAAGTACTTCAATATGGAGTGATAAATTCAAATTTCAATATATATTCAACATCAATTGAGTAGGATTTACTTGAAAATATAATTAATAAAAAATATTTTTATCGACATTAGGTAACATCTTTTATTCACTATTTTAAATATATGTATTATACTATATATTAAAAGAGATCTGAGTTGGTTACTGTAGCTTGTGAGACAAATCACTGTGGATTACAATAGTGTTGGTCAGTTTTCGGGCGGGTCGGGTCGTTCTGTTCGCCATCTTGTTGCGTTTTAGTTATTTTGCACAGCAAGAAACAAAGAAGCGCCTGTAGCTTAGTGGATAAAGATTAGGTTTTCTAAGCTAGAGGGCAGGGGTTCAACCCCTGCATTAGCGCGCCTAACTAGCTCTTTTGTTTTTCGTTTTTTTTCTTTCTTTTTTTAACTTTTTTTTTGTTCTTTCTTTTGATTGTTTTTTATTAGTTTTTTTTATTTTATTTTCACATCAAATAATTGTTTTTTAGCTAATAATCATTTTTTCATTTTTTGTTTGCTCTTTTGCTAAAGTTGTTGACCTTTTTTTTCTTTGATTGATCCCCCCCCCCCCCCCCCCCCATTATTAACGTAATAATAATAATAATAATTTTAGTTTTTTTTTGCATTATCTTTTGTTAATGTTTTTTATTTTTTTCCTCGGGATAATTTAATAATTTTTATTATTTTAACAATAATAATAATGATATTTTTAGATGTTAAGACTTCGATGTTCTTATTGTTATAATAGAGTGTGTTTATGTGTTTCATTATATTAAACCTTGCATGTATATATGTTATATTATATTTGATTTTTTCAATTTTTTCATTTGATTGAAATTGATAATATATTTGGTTTTTGTTTAGGCCTTTATACTTTAAATTTTTTTATTCTATTCCTTTAATTTTTTATAGTTCTTAAATAGTCCATATTTTTGTCCATATTTATATATATGTGCCTTTAGTTTTGGTTTTTAATTTTTATTATTTTCTCTTTTATTGAGATAACATTTTTTTCAAAAACTTTGTTCTTAATTTTAGTTTGTGTTTATGATTATTTGAAAATTCATATTTCTTTTTTTTTCCTTTGTTTTTTTCTTTTGATTCTTTTTATTACTTTTTTTTATTTTCAAGTCAAATGATTTTTTTAGCTAATAATTTTTTTTTGTTGTTTTGTTAAAGTTTTTGGGTTTTTTATTCTTTTATTGAATTTATTTTTTCATTATTCACGCAATGATAATAATAATAATAATAATAATAATTTTAATTTTAATTTTGTTTCTTGCTTCCTCTTTTATTAATGTTTTCGAGTTTTTTTCTCCTCGGAATAATTTAATAATTTGTATTGTTTCAACAACAATAATGATATTTTTAGATGTTAAGCTTTCGATATTGTTGTTATTATAATAGGGTATGCTGATGTATTTCATTATATCAAACATTGCATGTATAAATGTTATATTTTATTTTTGAACTAGCAAAATCTATTAATTATTTCAATCCCAATAACCATAAAAGATATTTTTCGGCCCACAATGTAGTGCGGGTAATTAACTAGTAAAAACTAAAAACCTTGAGTAACATTTAGCCTATCATATCTATTTAAAGCATTATCTAAAAATATTAAGTTTAAAATTGAGTCCTTTTATCGAGACAAAAACCCTGTTTGACATTGCATTTCAAAAATATTTCTAAAAAAAATTGAATATTTATTTATTTTTTACATTAAATTAAAGTGTTTTAGTGGTTTTAGATCATTTTCATATGTTAATGTCAAAAATGATTTTTAAAAAATAAAAAAATATCATTTTAATGCATTTTAAAATAAACACACTTTCAAAAGAAATCTCGACCACACTCTCAAACAATGTCATTAATTATTTTTTCCTAGTGAAAGTCTGCTTGAGGGGGCTGTTATAAAGGTTAAAGCTAGTAGCAGAATGAATTAGGCTCAATTTCCTTTGAAAATTAATGACATGCAGAATTTGATATCTCTTACAAGGGTTGTGATGCCTGAAAAGCTTCATGGCCCTAATATATCTTAGAGGGCGTTTGATATTGTGGCCATGACGGAGGTTTTAAAAAAAGCATGCAATTTTAGTGTTCAGTAATGTTGAAAAGTTGAAAAAGTGGTGTGGGCCCCATGTTTAAAAAGTGTTGAAACTCAGTTCCGTGAAGAGCAACAATTTGTTACTTTCCACGCTGCTGCGTTTGGGGAAGGGGGGCTGAGGTATTAATTATTTGGGTTTATTATATTTTTAGGGGGGGATTATTTTTAGGGCTTTATATATATATATATATATAATTTAAGTATTGTAGATTTAATAATTATAATAATATAATATAATTAATAATTCAAGTATGGATATGAGTTCCTTTAAAGCCCATGGATTGGCGGTTTTTAAATCCTACTAGGATGTGCTGAGTGGTGATATTTATAAAATGGAGGTTTTTTTTAATAACGAGTTGGTAGAAGCCATGATTGTTCTTATCCTGAAGGAAGAAAATCCTCATTTTGTAGGTGTTAAAGCTAGCCTCATCAGATAATGCTATTATTTTGTCTTACTGGGTTTGGAGGCATAACAACCTCATCTCGTATGGAGACTACTCCTGCATGGGTGCCATTTGGCTTATGCGGAAAACTCTTCTCATCATTCAAGATTCCAAATCATCTAAACTGTAAACAGGGGGAGAATAGCAGCCCTTTACAGGATTGTATGCAATCAAATGTTGATGGCAGCTCCCAATGGAATCTTGGATGGACTTGATTTAGTGCCCGTTTGGCATATAACATTTATTAATCATATTATTATTATTCAATATATTTAAAAAAACATGATATGAATTTTTGTGTCTCAAAAAATATTCCTATGCGATAATATTCAATAAATATTAGAACATATAATTAATGATAGAGTAAAAATATTTAAGAAACTTTAACAAAAGATAAAACAAAAAAATAAAATAAAAATAAAAATTAGCATTGCTATTACTGTCAAAACAATAAAAAAATTTAAATTATCCGGAGGGGAAAAAATATTAACAGAAGAGTAAGCAAGAAAAATAATTAAATTATTATTAAATTTATTATATTATTATTATTATTATTATTATTATTATTATTATTATTATTATTGTGTTAAATACAAAATTAAAATGCGAAGACAAATTTTTTCTATGTTATTCGATTTATTCATTATATCATTATATTAAATGTATTTAAAAATCGTAGGTCATGTTTTCTTCTCCCTATATACATTTCTATGAGATAATATTCAATAAATATTAGAACATATAATTAATGAAAGACTAAAAATATCCTAGAAACTTTAAGAAAAGAAAAAAAAATAAATATCATTGTCATTACTGTCAAAAAAATAAAAATTATTAAATTATACGGAGAAAAAAAAACATTAACAAAAGAGTAAGCAAGAAAAACAATTAAATTATTATTATTATTATTATTATTATTATTATTATTATTATTATTATCATTATTATTATTATTATTATTATTATTATTATTATTATTATTATTGTGTTAAGTACAAAATTAAAATTCGAAGACAAATTTTTTTTTATGTCATCCGATTTATTCATTATATGATTATATTAAATGTATTTAAGAATACTGATATTAATTTTTTTTTATTCAAAAAATCCTAGGTCATGTTTTTTTCTCCCTATATATATTCCTATGAGATAATATTCAATAAATATTAGAACATATAATTAATGAAAGACTAAAAATATCTTAAAAACTTTAACAAAAGAAAAAAAAATATCATTGCCATTACTGCCAAAAGAATAAAAATTATTAAATTATACGGAGAAAAAAAACATTAACAAAAGAGTAAGAAAGAAAAACAATTAAATTATTATTATTATTATTATTATTATTATTATTATTATTATTATTATTATTATTATTATGATTGTGTTAAGTACAAAATTAAAATTCGAAGACAATTTTTTTTTATTTTTTTCGATTTATCATTATATGATTATATTACATGTATTTAAGAATACTGATATTAATTTTTTTATTCAAAAACTCTTAGGTCATGTTTTCTTCGCCCTATATATATTTCTATGAGATAATATTCAATAAATATTAGAACATATAATTAATGAAAGACTAAAAATATTTTAGAAACTTTAACAAAAGGAAAAAAAAATATCATTGCCATTACTGTCAAAACAATAAAAATTATTAAATTATACGAAGGAAAAAAAAACATTAACAAAAGAGAAAGCAAGAAAAACAATTAAATTATTATTATTATTATTATTATTATTATTATTATTATTGTTGTTGTTGTTGTTGTTGTTGTTGTTGTTGTGTTAAACACACTTATATATACATGGACAAAAGTAGGGGTTATATTAGAAATTTAAAAAATAAAAGTATAAGGGCTGAAATGAAAATAAAATATAAAGGGATTAAAATCAAAAATTAAAAGTTTAAGGGCTGAAATGAAAATCAGATTTATTAATATTTTCAATTAAAGGACAAATTTGCCAAAATGGAAACTACTGTACCGAATATATTAAGCCTTTTCAACCCAATCCGGAAATTAAAAGAAGGAGAACCGAAGTGAAGCATTCACATTTAATTAATTGCAATTGAAGGACCCAATCGAAGAAAATCAAAACTTATATAACTGAAATAAGGCCAAACTGCACAGTATATAACACAATTAAAAGTCAAGGGACCGAAGTGAAATTATACAAAACTCGGGGGGCTCTTCTGCACTTTGACGTGCAGGAGAGAGAGAAACAGTGCAACCGGCTTTAACCGACCACCGCCGCGTCCACGGCCACCGTGTTGCAAAACGCGCCGCACCGGGAGGAAGACCAAGAGGAGGCGCACCGGATTAGGCGCCGTTAGCCCATTTCCGGCCACCGTATCATACCGCACGCGCCACTTGAAAGGGGCGTTAGGGGGAATACCGTGCGTCGCGTGAACGGCACGCGCCTAACAGAATTTCGAAAAATAAATAAATAATAATGGTCAGTTACTGTTATAGCCCTCTCCCTAATTAATAAATTTTGTCTTATTATGGGCTATAACCGTATTTAGCTATTTAAAAAAAAAACTCATGCGGCGGACCAGTACGGACGCGTGCAATTACGCCCTTAACCCTCAGCCGAAAACGCTATTTTGTCTTATTACCGGGGCTAAAATCGTTACTACACTGTTCATAGGCGGAAAAAACAAAAAAAAATAGGGTGGACGAACTCGCGCGACACACGGATGAGAAAGCTCGCTTCCACAGTGATTTTAGAGTGTGTGCACAGTACCCGAACAGTAACTTCCGTTTTCTTTTAGTTATTTGTTAATGTAGTCAAGTTGAACGTTGATGACAGTGGTCTTGCCAACCCTAATTCAATTGGTTTTGGTGTTTTTTTCTTGAAATAGAAGCAATTAACTCAAAAAATTTTAACCCCCTGGTCGGGGGTATTTTTGAATTTTTCAGGGAATATGGATGGTATTTCCGGATTTGTTGCACAGTAAAATGATGAAATTAGCTCCCCTAAACGACAAAAACCATCCTCTGGAACTGGCGGTAGTGCAGTACTTTCACCCCTAATTTTTTCATAGATATCTCTGAGTCTAGGAGTGTATGGGTAATTGATCAATTTTTTATTTTTTTCCCGGGATACTGCAGGCGCGTCGTCCGAACACGCCGGCAGTGTTGCGCCCGCAAGCGTCTTTCAGGCGGCGCGTGCAGTGTCCTCAGGCGTTGAAAACTATTCTTTCACCGTGTCTCGTGGTTCGCCTCCATGTCTTCTGCCTCCACACGCAGTGCGTGGCATTAAAATTTGATCGTGTAAACATCGATGAACGATTTTTCTTTCCCCCCTCTTTTCTCTCTCCTGCTGCTAGAAAGTACGAGACAGTCCCTCATATTGGTATGAATTTCATTTCAGTCCTTGATCTTTTGATTTCATTTTGCTTACTGATTTTTCAATGAAAATTTTGATTATTTTCAATTATGCCCTTCAATTCAATTTGATTATATACGGTAAGGTTCATTTCAGTCCTTCATCTTTTGATTTTCGATTTGTTTTTGGTTCCTTTAATAATTTTGGTATACAAGTTTAAATTTGTTCTAATTTTGTCCTCCAATTGAAATTGGTCATATATGCTACTTTTCATTTCGGTCCTTATTCTTTTAATTTGATCAACATTTGCACTATATTAAATTTTTAAAATCCCTTTATTATTTTTTGGTCCTAGAGTTTTGATTTGTTTTATTATATCCTTCAATTGGAATTAATTATATATTTTGTTTTTCATTTTGGCACTTATTCTTTTAATTTTTTTTATTAATTCCTTTGGTTTTTTTGTCCTTCTTGGACAATATTTATTTTTTGTCCATATTTATGCAGTTGTGCTTTTATATTTTATTTTTAATTTTCATCATTTTATTTTTATTCGGGGTTTTACTTTTATTACATTCCGTTATGAAATTTTAATTTATGTTGGTTACACTGCATTTTATTTTTAAAAATTCCTTTATTGTTTTACGGTCCCAAGGTTTTGATTTGTTACATTTTTGTCATTCAATTAGAATTAATTATATATATTGTTTTTCATTTTGACACTTATTCTTTTAATTTTTTATTTAGTATCGATTCCTTTTTTTTTTCAATCTTTCTTGGACAGTGTTTATTTTTTGTTCGTATTCATTCATTTACACTTTTGGTTTTTGTTTTGAATATTTGTCATTTTATTTTTTATAGGGGTTTTATTTTTATTCGGTTCAGTTTTGAGATTTTAATTTATATTGGTGATTATTTTAAAATTAATATTGCTCATTTTTTCCTTTTATTCTTTTTTTATATTTTTATCTGATTTTCGGATCAAACAATTTTATGATTTTATTGTTTGCACAATAATAATGATAATTTTAGTGATTATTTTTTTATTGTTTTTTTGACAAAATATTTTAGTTTTTTTAATTCTTCGATGCAATTTAATGATTTTCACTGTTTGGGCAGTAATGTTGATAATAATTTTAACTGTTGTAGTAATAATAGTGACATTAATGTGGGGATGAATTTGCAATTTATGTTTTCATCTTTTTAGAGATAGAAAATTAACTACTTATTTTTGTTATTTGACTAATGCAAGTTCTTTCACAGTTCATATATTGTTTGTTGTGTTTAATTTAAATTGAATTATAAAATAAACTAATCTTAATACAATGTATTCAATAATTTAGATATTAGAATCTTCTTGCTTTTTTTTTTTTTAATGATAATGATAATTCTATACTGATTATTTCATTGAAACCTACTAAACATATAAATTTATAACCATTTAAAATTCATATATTTTATATAAAACGTGCACTTCACAGGATTTTTACATAAATTTATTATTTTGTCCAAATTTATATTATAATAAAAAAAAATCACATAACTATTTTTTTGTGTTGAAAAAAATATGGTTTTGGTCGCGACAAGGAGCGGGTATAAGGGCTATTATATATATATATATATATATATATATATATATATATATATATATATATATGGAAGTTTGGTCTCTTGTGTCATAGTGACTGTAGTATGAATATACTATCCGAGCTTATAACTATTCAACATGGTTTGATGTTAGGTTTGGAACAAAGGAATCACATAACCTATGGTGGAGTCTGATCCTCTACCAAAACACTAATTCTTCTTGGGATTTTACTGTGTCCCAATACACAAAACACTATTTGTGTTATGACTTTTTTGTCTTTACTTCAAAATTTTATGTTCTTTTTATTATGATATAAATGTATTTTTACGATTCTACGAGGTTATTTTGGTAATTGTGTTTTTTAATGTACATTGAAATTAACAATGTAACCCTTGGATTGATTAATATATTGTCTTTTGCATAAAGATGTTTTTGTATTTTTTATATTTCAAATAACAATAGAATTACTCCATTACCATTCAAACTTTTTAGCCTTCACTTTAGGAGTGTAGTTGTAATCTCATCATGGTTTGTTTGTTATTATTGTTTAGGTCTAAGATAATTTTTTATTTTGTACAGATACAAAAAAAAGCTACTAATGTCTGCACACGTTAATCACTTCACCACCTTCACACAACATATGTAATCATAATTCTATCGTACTATTTGATATGTCTCATCATCCTCTTCCTATCTAGGTGCCTACATATATGATGGTTTGACTCAATATTACTTTCTTCTTATTCTTCTTCTCTTTTTTCATTGGATTATGTGGTGACCATGCAAAATATTATATTATCCCTTTAATTTATTTTTCTCTTTTAATTCAGTGTCTTTTCTTTTATTTGCAATTTTTTAATTTACATTGAATATTTCTAATTGGATTTTATTTTTAATTTCCCCACTGATCATTTGATTACTTTTTTAATTTGTTTTTAGATTTTTTCTTCATGTTTTTTAACTTCTATTTGTTTTGAATTATTTTCTTGATTGATTTGTTTTTTTTTCAATTGAACACCTAAGAATTTGTTCTCATTAATTTTTTATGTTAGATTTGATCCTAATTCTTTTAATTACTCTTTTTTAATCATTTTCTTAATGGATTTGTTTTTTTTTACAATTCCATCCTTAAACATTTAATTTTTTTTCTTAACAATTAAATCCATTTAATTTTTATGTCAAATTCAATCCTAATTATTTTAATTGCTATTTTTTTTCTTCATTTTATCCCTCAATATTTGTTTGATTAAGAATTTTGCTTTTTTGTTTTTTCAGGTTTGCTTTTAATAGGGTAACCCTAGTCTCATGACTCAGTTCATAGATCTGAAAGATAGATTGACTTAACCTCTATTTTTTTCAATTTTTTTTTATCTTTCTATTTATAAGGTCATCTCAATTTCATGCACTAGATCATGCGTTTGATTTGTGAACCCGAGTTGGCTATCGAGTTCACTTGAAGCTTTTTGTGTTATCTTTTTTGCTTTGACAAGTTTTTAGAGTTTATATTTTTAAATTGGCTTATAATATGTTTTTTCATGGACCCTGATCCAATGTTTCATAGGTTGCGAGCTTTTTAAATTTTGACTATGCTTAAGATGTTTGTTCGGGTTTGCTTGATTTTTATAAATGTTTTCAAATTCATCCCAATGGCTTTTTTTTTAATCTATAGGATTTGGTCCTTATTTTTTTTAACTGCTATATATCTTATTTGAGATAATTTTTTTTAATATTATCATTAAATTGCACCATTCTTGGTTTTATTTCTATCAACTTCATATATCTTAATATTTTTAAATTGGCTTTTTATATATCTTTGCATGTTTTTTTATTAATATTTTCCTACCGATCTCATCTTTTGAAATTAAATTGATTGAGAATTGTGTTTCTTAGTTGAGTTTGGGACAAAAAAAATCATGGGATACAACTTTTAAAGATGAGACCAGGGTTTTAAGGTTTGTTAGGTATGTCCTATATTTTTTTAAATTGATGTTTTTTTTTTTTTGTTTTTTTTGTTTGACTCTCTTTTCTTATTTTTTTTCGTTTGGTTCTACTAGGTTAACTCTTAACAATATATATATTTTTTTATTTCATCCCTATCATTCTTTAATCTATAAATAATCTATAACATCATAAATAACTTTCAGTTTCACTCTCTTTATGATTTTCTAATGTTGAAGCTTGGTTCTAATTTTTTTAATTGAATTTTTTTTATTTGGGATATTTTTTTTAAAAAAATTCATTCTCATTGAGTTTTTTTTTGTGTCAGATTTTAGCTCCATTATTTTGTTCATTTGTTTTTTTTGTTACTTTTAAAATAAAAAATAATTAAAGATTTTCAGAATAAAAATAAGATGTTTTAAAAATACTAAATTCATTAAAATCCCTATAAATCTAAAAAAAAAAAAAATTGGAAACAACAAAAAGCGAAATATATATTTTGAAAAAATGTTATAAATTCAAAAATCAAAATAATATAAAACTTGAAAACTAAAAAATAATATTTTGGCAAGATCCTCCAAAATTAGATTTCCAAATCTCAAATGATAAGAAAATTGTCAAATTTCAGAAAAAGTGTGAGAAACTGAAGTTAAAATTATGATTTGTTTTCATTTTTAAATAACTCTCTTTCTTCTTCCTTTAGAATTTCAATTACTCTTATTTTCATAGTTAAACAAGCTAATTTTATCTAAGATGTCAATATGTTATGTGAAAGTTGTAAATTGAATAGAGAATCAATGAAAGAATCAAATTATTTTTTTAAATAAAATTGTGATTAATCAATAAATTAGAAGAAGAAAGGTAGTTTATGTAATAATTTTGTTTTACTTTCTTTTATATTTATTGAATTTATGAATTTATAAAACCATTCCTTGTGTTCAATTAGTGGAACAAAGGAATTGCCTTTTATTCCATGCATTTAATTTATTTATAATTTTGGAAAAAGAACCCATATTTTTTCCTTCGCTTTAAATGCATGGAAAATCAAAACGCAAGACGTGCCATTAAAGGCATAGAAGAACAGATAATATAAGCTTTCAACCGGGGTGGGCTTTTTCTTTCTAAATCTGGGTCTCTTCTTCTTGTTGACTTGGCTTTTAATTTCATCCCACTCGAACTTAACTTGCCCTTGAAATATATCTTATTTCTTCATAGTTATATTTATATATTATGAACGAGAATAAAATCAGGAAGAAGAAGAGAAAATAAAATAAAGGGATGAGTGGAAAGGAGTTTCGATTCTTCCTGTCCTGCGACATCAATCTCCCCGTCACTTTTCGCGTCGAGAGACTCCAGGGGCCTTTGCCTTCTTCTCCTACGAAATCACCCAATTCAGGTCGGTCCCTCCCTCCCTTTCTCTATTTATTTTACCTATCTGTACTGAAATTTGATAATTGAACCGAATTCATTCCATGATCACAGAAGAGAGAAATGCAGAGCTGTACGTTGAGTGTGCTTTTTACATTGATGGCGCTCCATTCGGCCTTCCCATCAGAACTAGGTTTTTTCCCTTTTTTCTTGAGAGCTTTTTTTATTTTTTTATTTTTTTTATTTTACCTTATTGGGTGGTTTGGGCGCTAGACTGGAATCTGGGGGAGCATCATATTGCTGGAATGAGCTGATCACCATGAGTACTAAATATCGCGACTTAACTGCCCATTCACAGCTCGGTTTTACGGTAATCCCTTCCAAATATATATATATATATATATATATATATAATTTAATGTCCTCCAGCGATAACTGTTTCAGTAGGAGAGCTGTATTCACTAAATTATATTATATTATACAGTTCAGTTATTTCAATTAAATTATTTGAAAATAGGAGGGCTCAATGAAACTTTTATGCAAGACACAACTATCAATTTTTCAAGGTTTCCATCCCAGTATCAATCAACCTTCCCTTTTCAACATGGTTATTGCTGAAGGATTTTATGATCCATTTTCTTTGCAATACTCAAGTTTTTCTTGCACTGCATTCTGTCATGCCTTCACTATCACTATAATGTGTGTCAAAACTGCTGTCTTGCTGAAATCGAACAAACTTTTGTTGATATGTTGACAAACTTCAGTGGCAGTGGTAGTGGTAGCAATTATTACGGAGACTAAGAATTACTGGAACATCATTCTCAATTTGGTGAACTCTGACTTCTGTTGTTTTGCTCGCTTTTGTTGATTCAAATTTGGGAGATTATATAGAGAAAATCTGTTTTGGGGTTAATGGTTGGGTGTTTGCCACTTCTCTATACTGTTTCAGGACCTCTTTATTTATGCTTTTGTATTCGCTCAACCTGCTTTAACGTTTAGGTTTGGGATGTTTCGTGTGGGAAAGATGAGGGGTTGATTGGAGGAGCAACCATTCTCCTTTTTAACAACAAGATGCAACTCAAAACAGGGAAGCAAAAGCTTAGGCTTTGGCCAGGGAAGGAAGCTGATGGGTCATTTCCAACAACTACACCTGGAAAGGTTACTGATATCACTTGATTTGGAATAAGCATCTGATACATATCCTGCTGCATTTGCTAATCAGTATACTATGGTTGTAGGTTCCCAAGCATGAGCGTGGGGAGTTGGAGCGTTTAGAGAAGCTTGTGAATAAATATGAGAGAGGACAAATTCAATGTGTTGATTGGCTTGACCGTCTCACTTTCAAAGCTATGGAGAAAATCAAGGAACATGAAAACTGTAAAAGTGGAAACTCTTCCCTATACTTGGTTGTTGATTTTTGCAGTCTCGAACATCGAGTCGTTTTTCAGGTATGATCCACATGCAGTCATCTAAAAATTGTTTGAAATTGAACCCGCTCTAGTACAATTACAGTAATAATGTTTATAAATTGTTTATTTCCTCTATTGATTTTCAATTTTTGTTTTTAACATCAAATATCAATACTTGGTTATGACAATCTTACTTAGTCATTCTCTTCTCTGATTTGGAACTTTTAAACCTAGGACCTATTCATAACCCACCTAGTTCCTGTAAGATAAGAAAATGAAAATGTAAAGGCTTGAATTGATTTCATTGATCAAGGTCTTTAATTTATATATGGCTTTGTAGTGTTCTATACTCGGTAAACACAAATAATCAGCACATTAGGAAACATAAAGTGGACACCTTTTATCAATGTGGCATTGATCCAACTGAGAAGGTATCAATCCTTCTTAGTGTAGAGAACAAAATATAGATTGATCTTAGGTTTGGCTTCAGAGGTGGAGTCGGGGTGTTTGGGAGGACAAGGATTTTAGTTATTGACAATACCCAAAAGATCATGGGTGTGCAAGACAGGCAAGAACTGTGACACCCACAGTAAATAGTTGCTGTGATCCAACTTGATTGATATGAACTGGGTAATATTGGGGATGAGAAAGGACATGCTTTGGGAAGTAGTAAAATCAGGCATTAAGGATAGTGGTGTTAGCCATGTTGGCTCTGAAATCATGTAAGACAAGAGAGTGAAAATGCAAAAGCTTGAATTAATTTTATCGATCAAGTCTGTCGTTTATATTCAGCTTTACAATGTTCTATATTTGGTAAATTCAAATAATCTGCAACATTATTATACAAAACTTGTCTTTAGGAAATGGAAGGTAGGATGGCATTATATGATCCTTGATACATGCTGTGGTTGTCAATCCCTTGATTCTTGCTGATTGAGTGATGTATGAGATCAACCAGAGATACGACTAGCAGATAGATCATGATTGATCTCGGTTATAAGGCATCAGATCGACCAAGAGATAGATCATGATTGATCAAGGATATTTTCCTTAACAATTCCTTCATCGTTGACTCTAGGACAATTTGCAGAAGGTGCCTTTAGTGGATGGGGCAATGACTTGGTCATGGATGCCATAATGAGCATGGGAATTTGATATTGATTTAGTATAGCATTATTTTATTCTCATGCTATACTAAATATAGAAGTCCAATTGATACTGATTAATTATGTGGCCTTGGGCTCATTGTAGACACCTTACTTTTCTAGGATAACTTCTTCTATACATATTTTAAAACTTTTTGTTTGACATGTAGGAGTCAGGAGCAAATTTCTTATTACCATCTCCTATAGCTTCAACAAATGAGCTTGTTACTGTGTGGGATCCAGAAATTGGAAAGATAAATCCCTCTGAGCACAAGCAACTAAAGCTGGCAAGAAGTCTTACACGAGGTATAATTGACAGGGATCTGAAGCCAAGCATTAATGAACGGAAGTAAGCTCAAAACCCTTTACATGAGAGAAATAATTTCTTACAAAAATAAACTTCCCTTAGAAATTGTAAGTTTCTTTGTGTACTCAACTCAATTTTTGCTGTTGAGATATATTGAGAGATTCACTTGTGAATTGACATGGCTCGTCTGCCAGAATTTGCAGCTTCAGTCTTGAATGTTGAATCTTGTTAAAACAAGCTGAACTTGGATAAAGATATTCTAGTGTGAGCTTTGGTACAATAGAGCAGCTGGGTCTAATATTCATTAACACTGGTTAATCAATAACTATCAAATGTTAATTTTTCTCATCTCTTTCACGGATTGATTGCCATTTGAGCACTATTTTTCTAACTTATTAATTGAGTGGTTATATCTTGCATGTACTGAGTCATATCATTTGCCTACTTGTTTTTAAGGTCAATTCAAAGGATTCTGAAGTATCCGCCAACAAGGATTTTGAATGGAGATGAAAGACAGCTTCTGTGGAAATTCCGTTTCTCTTTGATGTCAGAGAAGAGGGCTCTTACAAAGTTCCTACGATGTGTTGAATGGAGTGATGTTCAGGTCAACATTTGATTATTTTCCCTTTGAAATTTTATTCTCTGTGATTTACTGCATGGTTGAAATAACTGAAACATTGATTTATCTCTCTTCTTTCTCACGTTCCCTTTCTCCTTCCAATATTTCAAATTACTTTTTGGATCTTCACCTTGTGAGAATCATGATGATTTTATCATAGGGGGAGGGGAGGTGTGGACTTTATTTGCTAGCTATAGGTTGCATCACATGATTGTGTTAATAAATATTGTCTGCTTGATTATTTCACCATCTTCTGATTTTATTTATTCAAACTCAGCATCTGTTTTTATTGCTTTTCTTCAACTACTTTTACAACCCTTTTTTTTACTTGCTTTATTATCCCTTGCCAAAATATAGATGATTTCTAAATGTTTTTATGCTGATGCATTTGCAGGAAGCAAAGCAGGCATTAGAGTTGATGAATAAGTGGGAAATGATTGATGTATGTGATGCATTGGAGCTTCTATCTCCTGTATTTGAGAGGGAAGAGGTGGGTTTACAAGAATGAGCTGGTGCCATGCGCTTACCATTCTTTGACTAGTCAGAAGTCCTGCCTTTTTTGTTCTTTTATGCCTTTTGTTTGGGAGAACTGTCTTATGAATTAATATTATTCCAAAATCCAAACTATCTAATTTTTTCTCCAAGATCCTAGGTGGGACAATGCCTAGGATAATGACCTCTAAAGCATTCATAACGATGCAATGAATATTTTTGAAAGATTAAGAACATATTATAGAGGCCTGAATGCTGATGCATAATATCCTCAACAGGAAAAATGTCTGTAAAATGGAGAACTTTACACATCTTTTCCAGAGTGAATGATGCCTGATTGTAATTCCTCTTAACAGGTTCGTGCATATGCTGTCAGTGTTCTTGAAAGAGCTGATGATGAAGAACTTCAGTGTTACTTACTTCAACTGGTTCAGGCTCTTAGATTTGAGCGCTCTGATAAATCTTGCCTTTCTCAATTCCTCGTAAAACGCTGTATGCTTTGTACTCTATTAGTGTTATAGAATGTCTGTATACGTGTGCATCCAGGTTATTGGGTGTGTATGTCCATATCCATGCACACATGTGTACTATCCATCCATCCATGTTTATGCAGATAGCTTCTTTGTTGCATCTGAGACTATTGTTGTGTATGACAGCATTAAACAACATCGAGCTGGGTAGCTTTCTTCGCTGGTATGTTGCTGTGGAACTCTATGATCCTACATATGCAAAACGGTTTTATTCTACATATGAGATGCTGGAGGAGAATATGGTCAAGGTGTGCATTATTAAATATCTGTAACTCATCACATCTGTGCTCTATTTTCTAAAAAATTAGCTCTTTTGATCCCGTGTGAGGCAATGTGAGTCCCTCACATCCATTTAAATTATATTAACTGCAGCTTCTGGCAATATTTTGGGATTTAAATCTGTTTTTAGTTTAAATGTCTAAAAATACTATTATGTAACTTCTGCCCTCAAGATTAAAAAGAGAAAAGCATATGCGTGTAGCCATTAGAACTTCAGTGGCATGCCATTCGTTTATACTCGAGTGAAATATGGTTTCTCTGTCAGCAAGAGCCTCTGTTCCATTTGTTTGGTGACGATGCTCTAAAAAGATATAGAGCCACCTAAGAAAGGGTTTGGTAAGTTTATCATGCCACGTCATATACAAGCTGATGGTGTTAAGTCCTCTCCTAACAGAGGACCATATATGACAACTACATGCAAAGGGATAAACCCTTGTTGTGGAAATGCATAGTGCTTGATCAAAATTATATGTCGCTCTGTTGCATTTTAACCATGAGATTACTATGTCAACAATTCAACATCCTAATTTCTGTTTTTCTCCGTGTAACATTGTGAAATATATGTACATGTTATTCCACTTGTGAAAGAGTGAAAAAGTAGCAGAATATCCTTATCTTCATTTCAGTTCTCTCTGTGTAACCTCTACATGTAAAAGACAATTAGAAGTAGCAAAATATCATTCCAGACTCTGTATATGGTTGGTATTATAAATATAACTGAGCTGAGAAGGCATAGGTGAATACAAGTTTACTCCAAAACTTCCAAAATGTAATTTTCAATGAATGGAACATGTATCTGTTATGATGAAAAAAAAGAGAAGAAAAGCAACTTGAGGTATCAAATGGTGCTAGACTATTATAATTGGCTGTGTTTAACTTTTAAACAAAACTCCTTTCCTCTCGGTGAAATATGGATTGCGAAGTTGTTATGCAGTTGAGTAATTACATCCTCTTCATAACAGTTGGCAGCTGGTCCAAGTGGAGACGGAGATGGATTTAAGTTGTGGCAGAGTTTGGTGCGCCAGACAGAATTGACTGCCCAGTTATGTTCTATAACAAAAGATTTAAGAAATGTGCGGGGCAATACTCAGAAGAAAACTGAAAAACTTAGGCAACTTCTCTCAGGTCTTCTTAGTGAACTTACCTATTTTGAAGAGGTAGTTCAACAACCAGAGGCTCCTTTTCCATTGAGCTTTTCATTTTATAAGCTCTTAAAATGGCATGTTTTACATTTCACAATTTTATTGTATCTAAATTATTGTTTAAGACTGCTAAGGCTTTTTAATTTGTTTTAAACACTTTTGGATTTCAGCCAATAAGATCACCGGTTGCTCCAGGTGTCCTTATCACTGGGATAGTGCCATCAGAGTCTACAATATTCAAAAGTGCACTGCATCCTTTGCGCCTGACATTTCGAACACAAAATGGTGGAACTTGCAGGGTCATATTTAAGAAGGGGGATGATCTTCGGCAAGACCAATTGGTAAATGGTTGACATTTCCTAAGAAATTATAATTGGGCATGCAAAGAAAATCTTCTAATCCCCTGTCACATGCGCATCAACACAAAGACATGCATGTGTGCATCATACTATGTAGGAGTATGGTGGGTAGGATGTTTGGGATAGACCTTGACATCTGTGATATTTTGATATATGTTCCTGTAGGTTGTTCAAATGGTATCTCTAATGGACCGATTGCTCAAGTTGGAAAATCTTGATCTGCACTTAACTCCATATAAGGTGCTTGCTACTGGACAAGATGAAGGCATGCTAGAATTCATACCATCACGTTCATTGGCTCAGGTATTTCATCCTCTGAAAGCTCTTCCTTTGAAGGGATAAGTCCAGTCATTGCTATGTGTATCAACTATATAATGAAGTTATTGCATTGGAACTCAATGGAGATGTGTCCATTGTCTCATTATTTATACTTCATTTTCATTCTTTTGAAATTCTTGAAGTTTCATATAAGAAAATTTGTACAAAAATATGCAAGTTTCAAGAAAAGATTTTACATGAGACAAGTAGACAACATTTTTTCCAAGACTAGTTGAAAATGTAAAATTAATGCAATCTGCAAATTTTACATGAAGTAAATTTGTTGCAACCTTTGAACCTAGCCTTTCAAATGACTGACCTCATGATCAGCAAGGCTCATTGCTCTGTTATTTTCTAGGATGATGGGAATTTTTTGTGAGCAATAAGGGGAGCAAAAATAGCTTACTTGGAGAGAAATAAGGGGAGCAAAAATAGCTTACTATACCTGAACATGGTTTACAAATTGATTCGCTGGTTATTGTGGCCCTTTCCTTCCTATCTGAGAATTATTTACTCTTTATTGCAGATTAGCTGTTATAATTATGTTCACGCATGTTTATTCAAGAAATTGATATCATATGCAACACATTATGTTATGATTGGTTGCTAACAACCATGTTTCCAAATCCAGATTCTCCAAGAGCATCGTAGCATTATAAACTATTTGCAGAAGTTTCATCCTGATGAACATGGACCATTTGGGATCACAGCCTCCTGTCTTGAGACATTCATAAAAAGTTGTGCTGGCTACTCGGTAATCACATATATATTGGGTGTTGGAGACAGGTAATGCTTAGTTGCACATTAAAATGCATATACTTGTACCTTGCCAATTATGTAGCAATTCATATTTCATTTCACTCTAGAGCCTCAGAAATGATAGTGGTTGGGAAGGTTTACCGCCTAGTTCTTGAAATGTGCAAATGCTGCTGGCTTGTTGTCAAGTTGTCCTGGGTGTTTTGAGTAGGAACATGATCGCATCCCAAGCTATGGAAAAGTTCACGTAAATTAAAAAAAGAAGAATACGATTTTATGTTCCTTATACCTGGAAGTAGCTTACATGCTACATTTCATGATCCAGGAGAAACAGTGGTTCATCTGATTGCCAGAGAAATTGCATTTTCCCATTGGCTCATCCCCAAAAGGCCCACAAAGGTTCATTTACCTTTGCTTATGTAAAAGTGGAGTTTTCCCTTTCCCCCTTGTGGCGTTGATTTTCAATGTGGAATCTGAAATTTTATGCAAATTGTCTCATGATATTTTCATATATATTTGTGTTTGTGTTTGTGTTTGCGTGTCACGCTTGCTTTTTTATCTGCTTTGTTGAGTGTCGGCTGTCAATCTCTTAAGTGCCTTTCATCTCTGTACAAGCATCTTAATTTTTTTTACTTCCTAGTGCGGCTGTAGATATTTAATATAGAATGTATTTCTCAAGACATCTATCTTTCTTGGTCCCAGGCACCTAGACAACCTTCTCCTCACGGATGATGGGCGTCTTTTCCATGTTGATTTTGGTTTTATTCTTGGCCGAGATCCAAAGCATTTTCCACCACCAATGAAACTCTGCAAAGAAATGGTTGAGGCCATGGGGGGTGCAGAAAGGTGTTCTTTGTTTCATTTAATCTTTCCTTTACATTTTTTCCCTTTACTAGGATTCAAATAGTCACCTTATCAAACTCTGCAAAGAAATGATTAAGGACATGGGTGGTATAGAAAGTTTTTCTTTTCTCTCTTTACTGGTTCTGTATGTATTTTTGTGCGTAGCTTCCTTAAAAAGATAATGTCAATAAGTGACCGCTACTCTTAAAATGCACGCAAGCAAATGTGTGAATAATCTTTTTTTTTCTTTACCATATTTATTTTGTCTTGCAGCCTATACTATACCAGGTTTAAATCCTACTGCTGTGAAGCATACAACATCATTCGGAAGTCCAGTAACCTAATTTTGAATCTTTTCCATCTGATGGCGGGTTCCAACATTCCTGACATAGCTTCTGATCCTGAAAAAGGCATTCTCAAGGTAACCCTTTATATTTCTTGCCTTAATTTTCTTGCACCTGTTTCTTTTTATGATTTTGACTTTGGTGATGTTTACAGCTTCAGGAGAAGTTTCGGTTGGACATGGATGATGAGGCCTGCATACATTTTTTCCAGGATCTTATAAATGAGAGCGTTAGTGCATTGTTCCCTCAAATGGTTGAGACCATTCATCGGTGGGCTCAGTACTGGCGTTAATTATGTAGAAATCGGTTGGTGCTTGTTTCGTGCCTTTGTAAATTGCCAGGTAGATGGCTGGGTTGTGCCTTACCCTTTCGGTAGAGCATCTCCAACCCATTAGCTAATAGCTATTAGAAGAATCAAAGCTACAAAAATTTACTTTTAGCTTTTGTTTTTAGTTTTATCTTCTCCAACACGAGCTATTTGAATAGCTCAAATGACTTTTCTGATCTTCAACTGCTATTTCTAACATTTCAACATAAAAGCTAAAAGCTAAAATAATGTACATATATTATAGGAATACTGTTCAAACTAAAAGGGCCGGTCTCGAAGGGCGGTTATGATTACTTTTGAAAGTGTTTTTCATTTATAAATACATCAAAATGATATTTTTTATTTTTTAAAAATTATTTTTAATATTAACACATCAAAATGATTTAAAAACACTAGAAAATTTTATTTAAAATGAAAAGAAAAAAAAACAAATTTTGAGGAAACGGCGGTACAACCAACCGCTTCTAAAACTCTTATCGATCTTCTTCTCCTTCGCCTGCTTGCTACCAAGCTTTATACTCTTTTTCATGGTATATTGTCCAGAGGCACAAGCCGATGTAAATGATATCTCAGCCTAAAAGCCTGATCCAAAAATTTGCTTCTGTAAGCACAAGTATAAGCACAAAGACACTTTATACTCCAAAACATTCTCTAAAGGAACTGAAACCCCGAGAACGTACAGAGACTAAGAGGGATTGTGGAAATGACGTTAACAAAGAAGAGACCACTAAAAGGGAGTGATGGGGTAAAGGAACAAGAAAATAAAGGATGTATAAGAGAGTGAAGGTCAGAGAATGAACGGTGAAGATACCATCTTCAACTTCTTACACAGTGAACTAGGCATAACATTGTTTAAGTGTAATCTAAGAGTCTTTTTTGTGACCATACAAGGTGGGTGTTGGATCTTCTTCTTGATCTGCGGGTGCTTTAGTTATTAATTTGATTCTTTATAAGAAATTGGTTGTTTTTATTTCAAATTTAAAATGTTACGAGTTTTTTATTTCAAATTTGATTTTTTTATTTAAATAAAATAAAAAATCAATAATTATAATATTGAAGGGTTTTTTAAAAGCAATTATTTAATTATACAAATTACTCATATTAATTGCATAATTACATTATATACAAAATAATTACACTATATTTAAAATGATATACAAAAAATAGCTCTTCTAAATGGCTTTTACCATTGGAATACACAATGAATTTTAGCATTGGAATACACATGAACAAAAAAGTTATATTTATATTATTCAAAAAGTTATCTTATAAATTTAGCTCTCTAAAATGTCCTTTTGCATTGGAGTTGCTCTTACTGTTTTCCCGTTTCTTTTTGGCCCCACACCCCCCTTCACACTGCAATTTACCGTTTGTTATTTTGTATATTATTAATAAAATAGCGAAGACTTTTACCATTTTGTCAACTGTACACCCACACATAATCTTTTCAAGTTGATTTTATTCGAGATTGGTCTTGGTAGTTTGTTTTTCAAATGATTGAGACTAAATGGACTACAAATGAAGTTTAGCAAAGGAACAAAATATTAGGCGTGAGACTTAAGACGTGGAGAGAGAGAGAGAGAGAAAATAAAAGTAAGAATTAACTGTCAATCACATTGGAGTTTTCATCTATTCGTTGCTTTTAAAAGAAACTTTTATCAAGATGATTTTATCGTTACCAATAAAGGTCATCATTAAAACTTGGAGCTTAGAGAGAGTTGCATGCTCCTCTTCTAAATCTCATCTTATCTTAGGACAATGAAAAAAAAAGCTTAATTAATGAGAGACAGGAGTGAGAAAAGAAAGAGTTAATGTTCTAATTGATTAGATCATTATGATTTTGTTCATGGTCTACATCGTGATTTTGATGTTGATCAGGGTCAATCTAATTTGTTGTCTTAATAAAAAAATATCATCTTGAATTTTTTTAAAGTCAGGTCATGTTTTAACAACTAACTAGGTTGCTTTTGGACTTGCTAAATTAACTTTGTTATGTTGTAGTTTGATTTTAAAAGTGAACTAGGCAAGGAGTTAAACATAGAAACTAATTTACTCTTTGATTCTCTGTTAACTCTTCAATTTAGTCTCGAGTTTCATCTTACACAAGCCCAATGAAAGCCTAACGAAGGAAAGAATAAGGGATAGTAAAGCAAAAGGACAAATGGCCCATCTAGATTAGCTTATTATGGTTATGTCTATCACTCGAGTCATAACTAGATGTGTTAACTCGAGTTAACCTGAGTCAATTCAATATGTCATGTTTTTAATATTAAAAAATAGTCATCGTGATGTGTTTATAAATATGTTTTTTTACCAACAATTTAGATTGTTTTTGGACCTGTCAAATTTACTTAGTCAAATTTAATTTGAAGTTTGGTTCAGGTAAAGAGTTGAAGTGGCAAATCTTAAGTTAATACCTTTTTTTTTTTTTTAATTTTTTGCTTAGTATTTGATTCTCTAATAGCTTTTTAGTTTAGTCTTGAATTTTATCATATTTGAATCCACTGAAGGATTACTCAGGCTGAGAGGTTTCAAGGTTGAACCCACATAGACGAGTTTAATGACACTGCTAAATAATTATTTAGAGCCTAACCCATTTTTTTTTCTTGCATTACAAAAATATCATTTAAGATTTTTATTTTTGAAAAAAAATGGTTCAAACATCATTGTTTTATATATATTAAGTTAGATCAAGTTTCAACTTGGTATGTTACGAGTTTACGCCTATTTTTTCAAAAATAAAAAATGCTCACAAAAATGTTATTAACACCTTAAATTCATGCTTGCTACGAAGTGTTAGAAACAAAACTACTTATAATTATAAAGAATAGTAAAATATCATGATAAAATATTATAGTTATAACTTTTTACACTATCATCATTGAAGTTATTAGTTTTTATATTTGATCTGTGTAGTTTTAGGTTTTTTCATTTAGGTCCCCAAGTTTTATTTTTATTAAATTTTAGTGTCTATATTATAAGAGAGGAGAGAAAAAGTGATGTAGGCGGAGGCTAATAAAACAATAACAACACATAAAACAAACAAAAAAAAGATTTGATAAAAAAAGGTTTCAAATGTAAACCCTAAACTCACACTTTTATTCTTTGAAAAATAAGTTTATGGTGGTTGTCTCGTTAAGAGGTTTACAAGAACTTTAAATATCCAGAAACCTATTTCTACTTGGAAATAACTAAAAGTCCAAATGTCTAAATGAAATTAAAATTAAATCCATATTAAAACAATAAATCCAAAAAAAACTAGAAAAAATAGCACAATTGTCCCAATAAAAACTTTTGAGCCTAATTATGGGAGGTCAAATGGTCCAATAAGCAACAAAAAGGCTTCAAATTAAACAAATGCTTAGAGAATTACCTAAAAGTTTGTGAGTCTAATCTAAAGTTTGGATCTCTTGTTATCATTTATTTTAAGGTTCTAGCCTAGTCTAACATGATCATATCTCCTCCTGAGCCTAGACATGTTCCATTTGTCCATAAAGATATATGCTTGGTTATCCATATAGTTTGTGTGGGTTAAACTTTCATCTGGTTTTGATTGTCACATCCTTACCTAAATGCTCATAATCTTCAATTTCTATAAGCTTGGTTACATTAAAAAGTAATAAAAAAAGAGAAAGGAGGGAGAGAGATCATGGTCGGTCATATTATGGCCATAAGAAAGATTGAGTTTGGTGTAATTGAGTTAATCATAGAGACGAGAGTTTAATTAATCGTTTTGTCCTTTAACTATGCTATAAAAAGTAGGTTAAGAAGTATATTTTCTTAACTTGATTTTGTTTTCGGTTGAAAAATGAGGTTTTGAGGTTTATAGGATTTTTTTAAAGGTTTTTCTAGTTGAAAATGAAGTTTTGAAAGTAAAAAACTCAAGTCTTGACTTTTCAGTCATCGGAAGTGGTTGAAATTCATACTAGAATATGACATTGTACTATCTGTTAATTATTTATAGGATGAAGAATGTATTGACTTCCTATTTATTTTTTCAAAAAAATGTCAGATGTGAGGGCCTGACAGGCTCATATATGCTTAGGGTTTTCTCTCAGACTAATTGTTTTTTATTAAATGCTCTTTAACTTTATTTTTTTTAATTTGAGAATACATTTATTGTAATAATTATTTCATTATTCCATAATTTTCAAGAAAAATTGAGCTCTTATGATAATATTGACCTTTACTTTATTTTTAATTATATATTATCTTAATATGTATAATTGTTCCAAATTTTTTTCTCATTAATACTCAATAAAAATATAGTATTCTATTTCATTATTTTTTATTGTTAAATTTTATATAATTTGTTAAATTTTTACTGTTATATGTATTAATACAAGTATGTAAAAATGTTTGTTTCATAATTTTTTATTTTTATGAAAATTTGTTTTCAAGATCATAATAAGTTTAAATTTTAAAAAATAGTGCTTCTATTAAAAAAATAATATTTTCATAAAAAAATGAGTGAATAAAGAAATAAAGTGTTTTATTATTGAAAAACATAGTTAACAATAAAAATACTTGATTAAAAGAAATTTGAAAGTTAAAACACTTAAATAGTATAATTAAAAGTACAAATACTCAAATTAATCAAAATTTTTGTACACCAAGTATTTAATAAACTCCTCATAAAACATAAATCATTATGAGAACAATAAAGTAAAATAAGACCAAACCAAACAAATTGGAGGAAAAAAGTTTACAAAGATTTTCATAAATCATTACTTTTCTTATAGTTTTGAGTTCTAAATAATAAAATGTTTACTATTTAAATTAAGCTTTTATAAAGTAATAGAGGGTGTTATATTACCATATATATATATATATATAAAGATAAATTTTATTATAAGCATCAATATTCGTAAGAACAATGTCACTCCACATTTTTTGTTCTTTTTGTTTTTAAATTTATCTTCCTTTTTTTTTTAATTTGATCTTTTTTTTCTTCTCAATTTCATCTTTAAAAATATTTAAAGATTGTCTAGGTTGCCTTTGGATTGACCAAGTCGACTGGATCATATTAGGATAACTTTCACATGATTTAATTTTATATTCAAGCTAAGCAAGGAGACGAGTCAAAAGATTTCTTTCCTTTCAATCTTATCCTTTTCTTGTTTTCTCAATTTCATCCATAAAAGTATTTTTTTATCAATTGACTAAGTTACTTTTGTATTGGTTAAGTTGACTAGGTCATATTAAGGCAACTCCCACATTGTTTAATTTACACCCTTGCTAGATAAAAAAATTCGATCAATAACATTTTGAGTCAATTTTATATATTTTTTTTAATTTTATCCTCAAACTTTTTTTATTGATTGGTTACGATGCCTTTAGACCAACTAAGCTGATTGGGTTATGTTAGGGCAACACATTTTAAATTTAATTTGGGTCAGGTAAGAAGTTGAATCAATAAGTTTCAAGGTTGATCTATTAGGATGAATTTAATAAAAATATTAAATAGTTCACTATAACTCAAATAATTTTTGATAATTTTTTTTATTAGACTAGCATAATGCTCACCTGCAAACTAGTGTGTGTGTGTGTGTACACATTTTTGTTAATACCATATAAGAAAAATGATGGAACTAATGAATACTAAGAAATGACACTTTAAAAATAATGAAAATAAAAGATGGTAAACTTTCCAAACTTTAATCAAACTATTTTTCAAAATTTCTCATGTTTATTAACTTAAGAAAAGTTGATAAATGGAAGTGGTTTCTAGTCAAGGGAAAAAAAGCTTATGCTTTTTCAAAAGAAAGTTTTTTTCCCTTCTTTAACTCTAGAAAATACTTTCCAAATCAATTTTTAAAAATAAAGTGAAATGACTAAATTGTTCTTAAGAAAATCGAATTTTATTACACTATGGCTCATAGCTTTTATATATATATTACTTTCATATTAATTTTTTTAGTAACAATAAAGTTGATTGAGGGAGAATTTGGTATTCTGATATATATAAAAATAAAAAATAGTTCGTGTGTGCATTAGACATGCTATTGTATTTAAGCGACACATGAGCTCACATATAGGGTTTGTTTGGGAGGGCAGTTGCGGTTGCTTTTGAAAGTGCTTTTCATTTAGAAATACATCAAAATGATATTTTTTTCTATTTTTAAAAATTATTTTTGACATCAGCACATTAAAATGATTTAAAAACACAACAAAAAAATCATTTAAAATGAAAAAAATCAAATTTTGAGGAAACAGCGGTATAACCGCCCTCCCAAACAGGCCCATAGTGTTTGAAAGCCACATTCCTTGATTTGCTTAGAATCATCTTGGTAACCCTTCCCTTATTAGATAACATGTGTGTTGTACTAATTTTTGAGCTGGCATAGATGATCTTTTCTTCCTGTATTCTTTTTTCTTCTTCCAAGATTTTAATGTCTAACTCTTCAATTATTTTATTTGAAATAATTTGTAAAATAAGAAGTGTATTTTCTCATTTTCCCATCCTTCAAGTTTCTTATTTGATAATTTTAGTTTTTATTTTTTCAATTACTATTTGTTGAAATAATTTATAAAATTGAATTTTTATTTCAATTTTAACCTTTTTCAATATTTTCATCAATTAGATTTGACCCCATTATTTTGCTAAACTTTAAAAACTAAAACATAAATAAATGATTTTCTAGCTCATTTTTTCATTGTATAACCAAACAATAAAAGACTTTTTTCCATTTTATTTTCCATGAAACTATCAACTTGATAATTTTATTTTCAAAAAATTCACTTTATATAAAAACTATTGTTTTTTTTTAAAAACCTAATTTCCAGAAAATAAACAGGCACAAGTTCTAATTCTAGTTCTAAAATTAAAAACAAAACAGTAGTCACCATCATGGGCTGGGCTGACAGGATTGTTGTCTCCCCAACAACAATAGAATATTTTAATATCAGGAGGCCTTGAACGAGCTGACCCAATCATAATCTATGGAGTTCAGTCGTCGCCTTCAATAAAATAAAATAAATAAAAACCTCCAAAAACCTCTCAATTTGAAATCAGCATCAGCGATATGGAAAGTCATTTTTAGTTCAAAAATAGATCAGAGATCGATGAACTCGAAAGAGACTTGCCGGAGCGAGCTTCGCATTGCCCTTCGCCAGCTAAGCGATCGCTGCCTCTACTCTGCTTCCAAATGGTAACCTCTACTTCTCCCCTCTCCAAAACCCTAATTATACAAAAACAAAAAGAAGACCCTTTTTCAATTTTACTTTCATGTTGTTTTTTGTTTCCGATTTGTATTTGTATTTACGCCTGTCTGTGTTTTTATTTTAGGGCAGGGGAGCAGCTGGTAGGAATCGAGCAAGACCCTGCAAAGTTCACTCCTACAAACACCAGGTTCCAGCGTGGAAGTTCTAGCATTCGTAGAAGATTCCGAACCAATGACATTACCTCTTCGCCTGCTACTGGCATGTCTTATGTGTCCACTCCTGTATTGGAGGAAGATGAAGTCATAGATGGTGACTTCTACCTTCTGGCTAAGTCCTACTTCGACTGTCGAGAGTATAAAAGGGCTGCTCATGTGCTTCGCGATCAAAATGCAAAGAAATCAGTTTTCTTGCGCTGTTATGCTCTTTATCTGGTGCGTTCATTTCCCCATTTTTCTGTATTCTTATTTTGTTTAAATTATGGTCAAGACATGATTTTTAGGAACTATGTTCTGCTTTTCATTTTTAGGTGTATGTTTCACTTCATAGAATTATGCTATACCTTAATTAGCATACAACTATTGTTTTGAGAAATTCTTGTGTGGTTTTGGCGGAGAGAGTATGATGTGATGCTCTCAGTGCTGTCTTATTCGTACTGTTTATGTATTTTTCAACAAAATACTGAAATTAAGCTAACTTTTGGACTTGGTGGTGAAAGAAGCCCCAGCTGCTAAGGGAAAACAATTCTGACGTGGATTTGTATTCAAGTCCTTGATTTTTTTTATTGGACGGGTTTTAGCTTCTTTTTTTTTTTGGATATTCTAATTGTTCAATTTACAAAATATTAAACAAGTGAACTGATGTAGAAATGTGATGAACTTCTATCATGACCACCCATATTCCACACCAACTCTATTTTAAAAGGAGATGAAAACGGAAGTCTCCAACATGGATGGCTTTGAATCAAGGCTAACCCTTTTGTCTGTCTCAGAGGTTGCAAGTAGCTGTAGACTCCTCTAACGAGGGAGATTTAAACTTGTATTTAGCTTCAGAGTCACATCAACAGTACCTGGAGTTCTTGAAAGAGTTCATGCACATTTGTTGGGCATTTATCCAGTATTCTGATTCACATTTCATCAAACCATTGTCATGTAAATTTCATCTTTTGAAGTTCTATAGAATTTAAGGGCCTGTTTTTCACATTCATTGTTGGTTTTGAAGGCCGGGGAAAAGAGGAAAGAAGAAGAGATGATAGAACTTGAGGGGCCCCTTGGTAAGAGTGATGCTGTTAACCGTGAGCTGGTTTCTCTGGAGAGGGAGTTGTCAACTCTTCGCAAGAATGGCACAATTGATCCCTTTGGGTTGTACTTGTATGGTCTTGTGCTAAAAAACAGAGGCAATCAAAACCTTGCCCGGACAGTTCTTGTGGAGTCTGTGAATAGCTACCCTTGGAACTGGACTGCTTGGTCAGAGCTGCAGTCTATATGTACCACAATCGAGATGCTGAGCAGCCTTAACCTAAGCAACCATTGGATGAAGGACTTCTTTCTTGCCAGTGCTTACCAAGAGCTCCGGATGCACAATGAATCCCTTGCCAAATATGAATATCTTCAAGGTACATTCAGTTTTAGCAATTACATACAGGCTCAGATTGCCAAAGCTCAATATTGTTTGAGGGAATTTGATCAAGTTGAGGTAATATTTGAAGAACTTTTGAGAAATGACCCCTATCGAGTGGAAGACATGGACATGTATTCCAATGTCCTCTATGCAAAGGAGTGTTTCTCTGCTCTTAGCTACCTTGCCCATAGGGTATTTATGACTGATAAATACAGGCCTGAATCTTGCTGCATCATTGGAAATTATTACAGTTTAAAGGGCCAGCATGAGAAGTCTGTTATGTATTTTAGGAGGGCACTCAAGCTGGACAAAAAATACTTGTCTGCTTGGACACTTATGGGTCATGAATATGTTGAAATGAAAAACACCCCTGCTGCTGTCGATGCTTATCGACGGGCTGTGGATATCAACCCTTGTGACTATCGAGCTTGGTATGGGTTAGGACAAGCTTATGAGATGATGGGGATGCCCTTCTATGCACTACACTATTTTAAGAAGTCGGTGTTCTTGCAGCCAAGTGATTCTCGATTGTGGATTGCCATGGCCCAGTGCTATGAAACTGATCAGCTTCACTTGCTTGAGGATGCAATCAAGTGTTACAGAAGGGCTGCAAATTGTAATGACAAGGAAGCAATAGCACTGCATCAGTTAGCAAAATTGCACTGCGAGCTTGGGCGCCCAGAAGAGGCAGCATTTTACTACAAAAAGGACTTGGAGAGGATGGAAAATGAAGAGAGGGAAGGACCAAACATGGTTGAAGCCTTGCTCTTTCTTGCCCAACACTGCAGAACTCATAAGAGATTAGAAGAAGCAGAGGTGTATTGCACCCGTCTTCTGGATTACACTGGCCCAGTACGTTTTCTAATACCTTTTTTCTTTTGTAAGCTCAATTATGAGATTTTATAATGTAGAAAATACAAACATATGTGGATTAAGTAAATTTCCTTTTGGTCTTTCTGTTATTGGTTGCAGGAGAAGGAAATGGCAAAGAATATGCTTCGTGGAATGAGATCAGAATCTAGTTTTCCTTCAATGGATGCTGAGCATTTTCCTCCCTGATTCTCTACCACTCCATGGAGTTATTGAAAGACTCGCCAATGTAGCACGTTGTCCGGTCCTAAGTTTCCTGCTTATTGGGGTCAACATATATGGAATTGTTGGAATATATCAAATTATCTCAGCTTGGGTGACCTTGGAGGTTACTGTCAGATAGACCCATTGATGCATTATCCTCCTTTCACATCGAGAATAGGAAATTGCAGTCTGAATATGGCACTGTGAGTTGTTTGTAGTATGAGGTCCCTTTCGACACAGTCAAGGTTGTACTGTATTTTTGGTCATGCTCGATGCTGTCCTGTAAACAAACGATTGTTGGATGGTATTTTCTAGGTGTTTTAACATTTGTTTGAAATTAAAAGCTTTGGCAAGCATGGAGCAATTAGCAGTGCAGTTCAAGTATGAAATTCCCATCCATTGCCAGGAAGCAACGGATCATCCTAGCTATGGACATGGATCACCGAAAGACCCAAAGGAAGAGCTTCTCCATTATGCTTGCTCAACGTTTTTTGAAGAGCAAGGCAGGGGGGCCTGAGAAGAATATTAAACTGGTCAATGGACATGGCATCATAGACTTGCGCGATGTAAACTAGAATTTACACTATGCAATTTGAAAAAACATATGCATTTCTGAGCTCGGATTGAAGATTACCTCTACGGGAATCCATCTCAATTGTGAAGCTTTAATACTGATGTATAACATGCATCTCTTGACTGCTGAGTGTCCGAATACAAGATTGCAAAACTTAATAATAATAATAATACTTGAAAAAAAACCCATTTTTTGTAAATCACCCTTGACCCCAGAGAAAGATCGGAGCAATTTGAACAAACACCCCATCCAATTTGGGGTAAAAGAAACCATTTACGTGGATGGCACGCCATCAATCTTTACACCGAACAAGACAGGAAAACTAGTCCAAACAATTCCAGGAAAGCATAAAAATCCCATACTGTAGATGGTTTCCAGTTCAAAGGACCTTTCACCAGGTCAAAAGACGCGACTTTTATCACAAACAGCTGTAGTGAAATGCTGGCAAAAAAAAAAAAAAAAAAAAAATCTCACCAGAATTATGCGCTTACATTTTGGGTCGGTGAAGGTGGTTCGTTGCGAACTCATTTCCTTCAAACTTGCTCACAATAACTCTCTCCCCCTCAGCCAAGCTCTCTGAACCTCCGTCGGCCCCGCTCGAACCATGTTTTAAGAAACGTAAACTAAATTCAACCAGAAAATTTGCTATAACTGGATTCAATGAACATGTCAAAGCATTATTCATCGAAGATAAGAAATATTCTTTTCCGAATCCAGTAATAAGTAACAGAAGAAAAATCCTACTGGAACCCATCTTGTTAGCATAAAATTGTGCAATAGAAAAAATAAGCCCACCAATCCTTGTAAAGGATTTTTGGAACATAAAAGAAATTATTGCCACACATGGAAACTATGTTGCTGCCCATTAAAAATCCTTGTAGAATTAGGAAAACTCCCAAAATTAGTTTCTAAATATCTTTCCATTATTAGAGAAATAGTCTCATTCAAATAGGAGATTTACTAGTCAAAAGATAACAAAATTTGTATTGTATCTTCTAAGTTGTATTGTGATGCCTTTTAGAAATATGATTAATCTAGAATTCGAACCCAATGTAGGAAAATATGTATGGAAACTCTTGGTAAAATTTCAGTTTAATCCAAATTGAGATTTACATTTGATTATGTGTAGCTGGTAGTGATTCCACTAGAATTTCTTGGTTTGTATTAGGTTACCCGTAGAGGTATACCTTTCATAAATTATTGAGAAGGTTTTAAGAGGTGTCAAGATGAGCAAAGCTTGAGTAATAAAATAGGGAACATACGAAAAGGAAGTCATAGAGGTGGGCAAAAATATCAATGACATGGTAGAAAAAGGATAGGTTATGGTAGAAAAAGGAAAGGATAGGTTATGGTAGAAAAAGGATAGGTTATGGTAGTAGGACTACAAACAAAAATACTTCTTAAACCCCAATCCAATCTGTTTTTTCCATCAAGATGAGGACTAAAAAGTAAAAACCACCACCATAAAATACTTCTTGTCAAAAGTAACATTTTGCACTAAACATCTCTATTCTGGTAGTCATGATACTTTCTCTACTGCTATTTCTTCGCAAGTCACTTTTTATCATGTTAGAACTGGAAAATAATAAAAATGAACTTTATAATTCAAATGAGATAAAAAGAAATTAGGATTAGGCATATATTGTATTTGTGTTCCATTTATATGATTTGTCTTTTAATTCTATAGGTTTGCCATAATTTCGAGGCTAATTTCATATTAAGAGACCAAATTGAACATTATAAAAGTTTAAAAATGGAGGAAGAGTAGAAGAATCATGATCTTAAGCTATCTACTCGAAAATCCAATGTATTTCCGGGTTCATAACAACATCGGACAGGCCATAGCAACACCATAAATTACTCAAATCATAGGATTTTCTCAGCTTAGCTGTAGGATTCCAAAATAAAATAATAAAAGACCACGTAAACATTTCAGGTTTAATCAGGCTTATTACATCAAATCCATCCAGAGGTTGTTTTCGGTTCAAAGACATTCAATAGTTCAAAACACACAACATAAACTTGTATCACAATCAGCCACACTGAAACGCTGACTTTACTGTGTACCCCATATTCAGCTACAGCACAGAACATTCTTCAGTTGAGTTTTGGGTCTGTGAAGAAGTTGTTGATGGAAGGCATAATTTCGGGAGACCTGTTGCGCACAAGTTTCCTTAGACCATGCTCGGAATACCTTTCTCCCTCTGAAAAGTTGTCCAAAATCCCGGCAGCCCTGTTCTGCTTGGTTACCCTGTTTCAAAATATCAATAAACAGATGCTAGTAAAGCGTCAATTGCACCCAAAACTGCTTTCATCCCATTATCAGATCGATAAATTTCCTTAAAAAATACATGAAAAATCACTTCTTTTCCCCATAGATTTGATTCCTCCATGACTACGTTTTCACAGGTCACCATTAAAGCTGATAAAAGTAAGAAATCCATGTCATAGAGCCCCAAAAAATCTAGAATGCAGGACGAGACTAGACGATAGCTAACTAGACGAGACGAGACTGGGAAAGGAAATGGAAAATTAACAATTCCAAGGTCTACTACTACACAGAAAGGTGTGGCTGCTCCATGCTCAAGAGGAAAGAATTAAAATGAAAGATTATAATTTTAATTTAATTTAAGTCAATATATAATAAACACAAACTCAAAACATTTCAAAACAATAGAATAGAATACAACCCTTTTAGGGTTATGTAGAGGCAGTTGAAGCAAACACATATTAATCCTGATAATTAGTAAAACAAAACAGCAAAAACAATAAAAAAACAGCTCCCAACGGCTAATTTACAAAAAAAAAAAAAAGAGCTAGAAAACACACACAGATAGATAAAGTGGAGGAGGAGTACCTGACTTCAGGGTTGATGCAGATGTTACGAGCCAACGAAAACCCACAGATCCCAACCGCTACTCCGACAGCAGCGAACAGAGGATAAACCTGCATGAATCATAAACCCTAAACCAATTAATTTGAGAAATACATAAAAAGTCAACAAGGCACAGAAATGATTAGATCTAGCCTAGCTACCAACCTTGGCTATAATTCAAAAAAGACTACGATCTGAATCAAATAATTAGCTCTTAGCAGAAGTTGCGTACCTCAGGCCTCAGCCATCGACTCGCAGCCATTTGAACGGAACAACACAACACGAGTGAAGCGAGAGAGGGAGAGGGAGAGGGAGAGGGCTTTTTTCCGATAAGAAAAATACAGTTCCTATCAGATTCCTATCAGAGTGGTGGTGGTATTTATATTTCCCCTCTCTCTAGGGCTACTCCTCATTTTTTTATTAGCAAGTGGACCTTGATTGGTTGGTTTTGTTTGCCACGCTCTTTTTTTTGTTTGCGGCTAATACTGTCCAATTGGTTCATGACACGTCTCTTTACCTGCCTTGACGATAGTTATCTTGTCCTTTTCTTATTTTATCAACTGCGTATATTTCTAGGTTTTGATTTATATTAATTATTTACTAAAATATTTTAGACTAAAATTATTTTTGATATTAATAAATTAAATAATTTGAAAAAAAAAATAATATGAAATAAAATAAATCATTTGAAAAACATGATCACTGCTTAAATATTCAAGACATGTCTCAAATTTTAGGATATAATTTATATTATTCTCTAATATATTATCTTAAATAAAAGTTTTAGAGGCTTGAAACTTGCATAAACCCATATTATTTTTTGTTTAATTTTTATCAAATAAAATATGATGATGAGATTTGAACTCATGACCATTATATTAATAAAAAATTTAAAATATAATTTATATTATTTTTTTACAAAAATTTAGATTAAAATAACAAGCTAGAAAATGACGGGCATCCTTTGAACTGTGACAATGGTCAGGTTAAAATGGCCAAACATCTCTTCTAACCTGAAAAGGACAGGCCACTTTTGTCCCTTTTCTTATTTTATCAACTGTGTATATTTTTAGGTTTTGATTTATTTTGATTGTTTTTTAATTTTTTTTTGAATTTTTTTTTATATTAATAATTTCAGAAAAAAATAAAATTTAATTTAAAATATGATCACAGCTTAAATATTCAAGACATGTCTAAAATTAAAAGTCAGCAGTTCAACTCGATTTCATTCAAACAATTTATTTTATAAAAAGTAAAATTAATATTACTATGAAAAGAATTTTTTTTAAAAAAAAAAAACTCATGAGTTTTTTACTAGATTTTTATGAGGCTAATCAAATAAGTTCTTAATCAAATTAATTCTTTTTTTTATTCTTATTGAAACTTGGTCTAGCCTTGACCCGTCAGAACAAGACAAGTCAAGTTTTAAAAGTGAAAACAATAATAAGAGAAAATTATTATTAGCATCCTGCAATTTGGTTTATTTTTCTCTTGCCTGTTATATTTTAAAAAATTATAATTTATATCCCAAGTCAACACTGAATTTCAAATTTGATAAAAATCTGAATTATATTAGTTTATATAAAATTAAAAAACCAACCAAACTCACATTTTTCTTTCTTTCTAAACATATTCTCTCTTCTCTCTCTCTCTCTACAACAATTTTCCTGTCTCTCTCTCTAACTTTTTTTTCTTTTTCTAAACATGCAATAATCATGTTTCTTTTTTCTTTTCACTTCTCTTCTTTCAAACTTACCCCAATAGTCCTTGATTTTAAGTTAAGTTGATTTGTTGATTGGATTTTTGTTAAACCCCACAAAACATATTTATTGTTTTGGGTTTCAAGAGATAAATTATAATTATCATATATAAAAGAATGTCTAAAATTCATAAACATGTAATATGATAGAATATTCAACAATCGTGGAGAAATAAGGCCCCAGCCATTGTTGTCAAAATCACGAGTCTACTCGTAAAATCGTACGATTTTACGAGTCAAAAGAACAAATCTTGTCAAATTGGGTAGAAAAATCAGCCCCCGTTAAAATCTAGGCAAAATCGTTAAAATCATACGGTCTGATTTTACGATCCCGGTTGATCTTGTCTTGTTAAGTGTTAAGTGTTAAACAACTTAATTAATTTCCTTTTTCAGTTTTTCCTAATTATTCTTCATTTCTTCTCATCCTCTCACGTTTGATCTCTTCTCATCTCTCAAATCATCCTCTCCTCTCAGCTCGTCGCCGTTGTTGCCTCTCATCAATCTTCAATTCATCACTTCTCAAGGCTAGTTAACTTACAGAATTGGGATTTCTGGGTTTCGGTGTTGATCAATTAATGCATATTTTGAATTTCGTTGTTTCGTTGTTTATGGGTGTATGAGGTTTCTAGGTTTTTGGGTATTTACGGGTATTTATGAATTGGGGTTTCTGGGTTTCAGTGTTTATGGGTATTTTGAATTTCGTTTTCAAAATCTCCTCCTACTTCTGGTTGTATGACGATTTATAAGCTCTTGGTATTGGCGTCCCAACAATTGTATAAAATGGAAGTGCAACTTCCAAGTGTAACATCAAGTTATAAGTTTGCTTAGTCATGTTGTATCTTTAACAAATTCAGCTTCTAGATGCCACTTGCCAATGTTATTTCTGTTAAGACATTTGTTGTTGGAGTTTGTAGACTTCATAATAGCTGTAATAGCATTTGTTCCAATTTCTTTGTTACTATGGTGAATCAAGTTATGTTTTGTTGGTTATGCTTGTGGAAGTTCAAGCAAGCAAGATCACTCATAGTGATCTATGATAAAATCCAATGATATTGAACAACCATCTTTCCACTGCCAATTTCTCCCTTTACAACTTCCATCTTTACACTGCCAAAATGGAAATTCAATGATATTGAACAGCCACAAAACATCTCCAGTTCTTTTAGAGTATCTAGGTTCTGTTAATGTCAATAGTTTTTTTGACTTACAGTGACAACCTAAAGCAACAAGAGCCAATTTCAGCAGCTCGAATTTGTGTTGTGCTTTTGTAATAACAAGTTGATTCACTCAGAATTAAGGCATGACAAGCTCTCATCATTTTTACTGTGATTTAAATGGAACATCTATGTCGGTCTTTGTTTTAAATTTGTTAGTTTTTACCTAATGTATTGTATTCGGAAATATTTTACTTACGATTTTATGATTTTTCTACTTACACGATTTTAGCTGTAATTTTATGATTTTTGTACGGAAAAATTCAGGTACAATTTTACAATTTTATGATCCGATCTTACAATCTGAGTTTCAGAAGCGCCTTCCGTGTCGTGTCAAAATCGTGATTTTGACAACCATGGCCCCAACTATACTAGAAAACAACATAAACATGCATAAAGTTCTAATTTAGTACACTTATGAGGTCGTAGAAAGATAAATTATAGACAACTAAAATATCAAAGAGAATATAATTAAGAAGGTATTTATGAGTGTGATAATAACTGTTTTTCAAAGTGCTTTTTGCTTGAAAATATATCAAAATAATATTTTTATTATTATTTAAAAATTATTTTTGACATCAGTACATCAAACTAGTTTAAGAACATAAAAAACAATTAAAGTTGAAGTAAGGAAAAAAATAAAATAAAAAATAATTTTTTAAAAAGTTTTTTTAAACACAAAAACAAACAAGCTCTTGAAAAAATAAAAAATATTATAAAAAAAATTTAGAAAACATGATGAATCGTATCAACAGTTGTAAGTGTAGAGGATATGTACATAGCAGAAATAAGGAGAGCACATAGTTTTTACAATATGATGTTTTCCTTTAGCATGTTCATTTTATTGAGAGTTTCTTGGGCATGAATGTTGTAATCATGTACCATTATGGGAAATTAAGTTTAGAATAGAACAAGAAAATTGAGTTTAATATATCCTGGTATTATCATTATGAAAGTTTTTAATAGGATAAAAAATTTGGGTTTGAATCATGCAAGAAAAAGTTGAGTAACTTTAAGACAACTCATATGTTGTTGTTTCATAAGATACGAGCCATAAACCCGCGCTCCGCTGCAGGAATTAAATTTATTTTTGTCTAGTTTTAACACTTATAATTTTTTATTTTTTATTTCGGTTTTTATTCTATTAATTTTTAGTTTAGTTTCGGTCTCTTGATTTTTTCGGTCCTTCTAAGATAGTTTTAAATTTTTTGTTTGTATCTATACACCTTTGCTCTCAATTTAGATTTTTAATTTTTATTTTTATTTGTATTTGTATTAAATACAACTCGTGCTAAAAAACATAATAAGTTTAGCTTTGGTTGTGTAAAATGAGAGTGAAACTCTTTCTTATGCATATATAGTTAAACGTGAAATGTTTGAAACACCATTGCAAGTAACTCTTCTATTTTGCCTTATTTGAGGCTACAAAAGTTATTTTACTGTGCATTAAAAAAATAAAATTACCAAGACACCCCCAATGACAATTCTTGGTTTTTGTCGTATTTGAGGGTATTATGATTATTGTACTATGCACATAAATGAAAAAAATTGAAAATACCTCTCATACCATGACATTATTTTAAACACATTTTACATAATAAAATAAATATATAAAAACTAATATACATTTTTAGAAGTTCTACGACGCCGCACACGTCATCCGAAATGTGCATGAGCTCTGAAATTGACGTCGCGCCTGAAGACACGCCCACAACACCGTGACAAAATATAATTAAAAATTGGTAAATTACCAATACACCCGTATAACCAACTCTTGGATTTTGTTTTATAGGAGGTATATACGTACTTATACAGCTCGTGGTGCGCATCAGCTGACCCAGACACCATGATTATAAAAAAAATATTCGAGGATTAGTCATGGTGTGCTTAAGCTCACCCAGGGATCCCGGTTACAAAAAAATATATAAGCGAAAAAAAATAAAAACAAAAACAAACAGAAAAAAAAAAAGTATATGCATGAAAGCACTGTAGCAATCCATATTGTTTTTTTTTTTTTAAATCAGTCCGGGAATTAGTCATGGTGCGCTTAAGTTGGATCGTAGACCCCGATCATAAAAAAAAATGTATAAGTGAACAAAAAAAATTATAAGGAAAAAAATAATAAATTAGTTCGGGGATTAGTCGTGGTGCGCCCAAGCTGGACTAGACACCCCGGTTATCAAAAAATAAATTAGGTCCGAGGAGTGGTGGTGGTACGCTTAAGCTGGACGGGAGATCCTGGTTATAAAAAAAATATATAAGTGAGAAAAAAAAACTTAAGCTGACTGAGAGACCATGGTTATAAAAAAAAAAATATATAAGTGAAAGAAAAGAGAACAAAAAAGTATAAGCGTGAAAGCACTATAGTAATCCATATTGTTTTTTTAAAAAATTCAGCCCAGAAATTAGTCGTGGTGTGCTTAAGCGGACCTGAAGATCCTAGTTATAAGAAAAAAAATGTATAAGTGAACAAAACAAAAGTATAAGAAAAAAAAGAAAAAAAATATACCAGTAGGAAAACACTTTAGGAAAAAATAAAAGTGGGTCCGGAGATTGTCGTGGCACGTATAAGTTGGCTTGGACACCCTGGTTATAGAAAACAATTGATTTGGGGATTAATCGTGGTGCTCTTAAACTAGCTCGGACATCTCGATTATAAAAAAATAAAAAAAACATATATAACTGGAAAAGAAAAAAAATATAAAAAAGTATAATAGGCAAAAAAAATGTTATAGGGAAAAAAATATAATAAGGAAAAAAAACAAAAAAAAAGGCAAAAAAAAAAAGAAGCAAAAAAGGGGAAAAAACACTGTAGCGGGAAAGCACTGTTGCAATCAACAATGCTATGTGTGGGGAGCTATAGTGCTTTCCCCACACCATTTACAATCCATATTATTATTTTTTTTAATTTGGTCTGGGAATTAGTCGTGGTGTGTTTAAGCTGACTTGGAGATCCCAATTATAAGAAAAAAATTTGGTCTGGGGATAAGGAAAAAAATGTATATGGAATTTAAAAAAAAATAATAAATTGGTCTAGAGATTAGTTGTGGTACGCGCAAGCTACCCTGGACACCTTGGTTAAAAAAAAAATATGGTCTGGGGATTAGTCGTGGTGCGCTTAAGGTGACCCGGAGATCCTAGTTATAAAAAATATATATAAGCAAAAGTAATAATAAAAAAAAGCTTAAACTGGCTCAAAGACCATGATTATAAAAAAAAGAAAACAAAAAAAAATAAGGCGTGAAAGCACTGTAGCAATCCATATTTTTTAAAAAACAAATTCAGTCCGGGAATTAGTCGTGATGTACTTAAGTTGACCCGTAGACCCCGGTTATAAAAAAAAATATAAGTGAACAAAACAAAAATATAAGAAAAAAGGAAAAAAATATACTAGCGGGAAAACACTTTAGCAAAAAAATATGTGTCCAAGGATTAGTCATGGTATGCATAATCTAGTCCGGACACTCTGGTTATAAAAAAAAATTGTTCTAGGACTAATTGTGGTGTGTTTAAGCTAGCCTGGACACTCCGATCATAAAAAAACAAAAAAAAAATATAAGTGGAAAAAAAGTAAAAAAGTATAACCAGCAAAAACATATTTCTTGGAAAAAAAAATTAAAAAATATATATAATCAGAAAAAAAAGACATAATCAAGAAAAAAAACAAAAAAAAGCTATAAAAAAAATTGAATCCAAGGATTAATCGTGGTGCGCTAAAGCTAGCCTAGACACCCCGATTATAAAAAACAAATTAGTGGAAAAAGAAAAAAAAATATAACCAACAAAAAAAATGATGGAAAAAAATGAAAAAAAAATTAGAAAAAAACAAAAAAGTAATAAAAAAACAAGAAAAGAAAAAAAAGAAAAGAAAGGAAAGCACTATTGCAATTCACAGTGCTATGTGTGGGGAGCTACAGTGCTTTCCCCACATGGTTTAGTGTTTTGTTAATATTCATGTATAATAATAAAAAAAAAAAACATGACAAAATGCTTAGAATTATTGATAGAATTATTGATGGTAGGAATATAAGACAACTATTATATGTCATAATGAACAAATGGAAAAGGTTTTGGAGATATGGAATTATTTTTTATTAAAAAGCAAGGTATGATTTTGAGTAAGTTAACATGACATATAATCAATAATATTATTCTTAATTTAACCTAAAACACACTACATATTAAATGAGAGAGATTGAAAAAAAAGACTTAAAACCCTGTTTGTTATTGCGTTTTAAAAACATTTTTGAAAAAAAATGAATTTTTTTTATTCTTTACTTTAAATTAAATGTTTTTGATATTTTTAGATAATTTTCATGTATTGATGTAAAAAATGATTTTTAAAAAATAAAATAAATATTATTTTAATACATTTCTGAACTAAAATCACTTTAAAAAATAACCTCTAACTCCACTCTCAAATCGTCACTTAAACTATAGCCAAGTTTATATAGAACAAGAAAAGCCTAAACTAATAATTTTTTAAAACACAATTATAAAAGTACTATTTACAGTCTTGCAGATCATTTCTAAACCCTTAACATGAGAAATAAAGATATATCATGAGACTCTCTATAAAATTTTTGTTTGATTCAACAATTTGAGAGATAACAAACCGTAAAACTAGATAATATTTTTTAAAAAATTTAGTTCGGTGCCACTTTTCTTGAATCCATGTGTGGCGTGTCGTCATTCCACAACCAACTCTCAGCTCCTCCTCTGTATCTCTGCTACAAGAAAGAAGGGATACCTGCTTTAAGCTCATGAATTTAGTCTCCCTGACTTTTTTGTCTCAGTCAAAATTTACTTTTGACTTTTTTTAAAAAAATAAAAAAATTATCAGTTTAACATTATATATATATATATATATATATAGAAATGATAATGTTTTGATTTTAAACCGGATTAATATGTCAAAATCATGATCTAAATCATGCATCTAACCTGGTTTAATAATCTTGCTTTGAAATATCATATTATAAAATAAATATTTGGAGAAAAGATAACAACTAAATTATAGAGGAGAAAAGTATTTTCTTTGTCAAAACTATCTATTCTAATTCATGTAATTTTTGTTTCTTTTGACAATAAAAATTATTTTTTATTAGTGGTATAGGTCATTCAATAAAAAGCAACATCAATTAGAAAAGAAATAGTCAAAGAAACTATAAATATTTAAAAGAAAAAGATGTATATTTTTAATAAAAACTATATTTTTTAAAAACATTGTAGTGAAAATGTGTTTTTTATGAGGGTATTGTTTTATAAGCATAATTTATTATCATCATGAAAGAAAACTTCAATTAAAAAAAAATATGAATCAATCATCTATCCATAACTATCTTAAGGAAAATAAGAACAATAAATATTAAAAATTCATAATTAAAAAAATATTTATTATCATTTAATATCAATGAGTAACTTTTTAAGATAAAAATTATACATGTTTGGCTAATACATTGTTATCCATAAAAACAATTTATATTGACAGCATAAAATTAATACTTTTAAAAACAATGACATTTTTTTTAGGAGCATGATTTTTTGAATAAAAGATAGTGACAATTAAAATTAAGGCTCAACAAAATTTTCATTCAATTAAAATAAATACACAAAATATACTACCGTGTATGACCTTTTTTTTCTGTTCAATTATGAATGACATGTCGTTCGACTTTTTACTTTTTTTTAAAAAAAATAAACTAAATAAAATTCTATCTATTACAACAAACAATATGTTATTTGCGTGTACAAATTCTAGCAATAAAAAAGTGATTGAAAATCAAGATGGATTTTTCAAACTATTTTCACCTAAAAGAAAATCTAATAATCACCTTTCAAATCTCATCAAACTAATGTCTCTATTCAATCTAAATTAAATTGAAAAACAAACATTTCTCAACATTGATCAACTTTTTTCCAGCATATAATACTAAGATAATCAAAACAAATTATTAGATGCAAGATCTAGGCAACGCAACCTTTTAAAAAATATGTATGAAAAACCACAGCAAGATAATCAAAAGATGGAAGACCTAGGCAACAACAACCTTTGAATAACGCTTTGCGTGGGAAGCTACAAGGGTTTCCCGGTCTCTTTATAATTATAATTGTTCTAGAACCATCGACTAGGAGGAAAAACGAGAAGGGCTGAAATACTTGTCGTCAAACAAATCCCCATCCGGGTAAAAGCCAAAATTGTTCCCCGACCTTCATTTCTGCTTTCCACCACTCTTTCTCGCTTAACACGTTATTCAGTGTTGTCAAATATCATATTTAAAAAAAAAAAAAAAAATATAACGTTGTAAGAAACTACAACCGATCATCAAAACTTTGTAAAATAAAACAAAATGATTTTGAGAAGTTGTATGCAGTGGTGTATATGTTGGTTTTTGTACGACTCCTTGGTTAAAAAATGGAACAATTAACAGTCTGGAAACTTTACTCACAGTTCTTTATTTTCGCATCTATCACATGAAGCCATCACGTCTATCAAAGCAGAAGTTGCTCCGACCAGAGTAGATTCCAGTCAGAAGATGCCCTAATTAAAATTCTCACCCATATCATAAAAAAAAAAAAAAGGCCTGTCGTCAGAACATTACCATGTTCTGTCAGAGATGGTTTCTATTCTAACAATGCTACCATGGTGAGTGGTCATATCATTACCTCTTACCTTCCAATCCTAGAAAGAAATTCATTTCTACAAACCGCTCAGCCACCATGTAGAGTCATGGCATGATTTCTGCAGAAACTAAAGAGTTAAGATGATGCAGCAGACATGAGCATCGATGACACATAGGCTGAGAGATTTTTCAGGGAATAATTTTAGACCACCGCCAAAACCAAATTCAACAATAGAAATAAGCAAATTTTCCAAATGACATCTGCATACACTGACATGTAATTTGTCCTGCCTATAAGAGGATCATCTAATTTAACAAAGGGCCCCTTGACTATTCTTGTCTATGAACAAGTAACAAGAATAGCCCCAGTCAAAATTTTCAAGTTGTTTATTACATTGAAAAGCATAATCAACTAGACAGATAAAACAAAGGGAAAGGCAGATAAAAGTAGACAGCACAAGCAAATCATTCGTAGCTTAAACTCTTCTACAGTATCTCTTACCTTTTTACCTGCACAACATGAAACAAAGGAAGATTATGTTTCCTGCTGCCAGTTGGATGAGGTGAAAAATGATTGAAAAAATGCTCCATTTTCAGCGTCTTCATCGTATCTGGGAAGGAGAGCAGAGCAGCCCTGAAGCATCTGCCCCGACTACTGCAAGATCACAAACAGTGCACAGCTGCCCTTCATGGCTTGGTACAAATCGGGAACCACAATATGGGCAAGAGACATCCTTTTGTCCTCGATATATTGGAACATATGTTGCACCACATACCACAAATGGATTTCTAAAATCGTAGTTCAGCTGAGCAGCATCTGCCATATTCCTCTCCGCAGCTGCCAAAACTTGTCTGGCAGACCTTGCCTGGTTCTCATTTGGGGGGTTTGTCTCCAATAGCCGTCTGGCAAAGTTAGCTGCCGTAGCAAGGTTCTTATTCCTGAAGCAGACAGTCATGGCATTTTGAAGAGCAAGCCTCAGGTGAGGAGTTTGCAGGTTGCAGTGTGTGAAGTAGGCAGCAAGCTCTTGTTGGCGTACTGGATTGTCTTTCATCTCCCTCCTCTTGAGCTCCACTTGCAGACCCAAAACATACTCTTTGACTATAATAATCAATTCCTTGACTTCATCAACTTCCCTCCTCGAGTCAACAACTATCAGAGGAATTGTGTGAAGGATGCTAAGAAAGAGTTTAAGTGCCTCAGTAAATTTCCCAGCTGTCGTGGCTTTGTAACCAGCCTTGAGCTTCTCTTCCAATTGAGAGAAGTTGAAAACCAGAGCTGGAGGGCCCCTAACATTAGGACTAGCAGACTCAATCCATCCCCGTTCAACAGCCAGTGAAATCACTGGGGTAGATGAAAATGCACGTAAATAGGTCTGGCTGCCTGAGTGAAGATCAAGAAACATGGATTTTAGAGGCACAAAGTTTTTAATTCCAAGTTGTCTGTTGAGTAGTCGCATGGCAGTGTCAAAATTGCCAGCAGCGGCATGTTCAGCAGCAAGTGAAGATCTCTGAATCCAAATCTGGCTTACAGGCATACCAGGAGTTGGAGCCACAAAAACTGATGAGCGGGCACTGACAGAAGCCCTTGGTGTGTCTGCCTCGGGAGGAAGCTCCAAATCTTCAAGGTCCCATCCTCCCTCCTCTTCATTTTCTTCAGCTGCTTCCCCATCCTCCAAAATTGCTGTGACATCCCCATTTTGCAAACCATCCACATCAACCATGTCCAGTTCCTCACCCCAATCACCATCAGCAGCTTCTTCTTCATCCTCATCAGCACCACCTCTAACCATATTATCCAGCCCACCTTCAAATATACCTTTCATGACTCTCAGAAGTGGCCAATCACCTCCACACATAATAGGGGCTGGAGGCATCAGAAGGGATGGTTCTTTACCCTCAGGCAAAGACGGAATATTATCTCCCAACTCAGCTGCTAGACGTTCCACAACATCCTCCAGCCCATGGACCTTAGCTGTGGCATAAGCAAGTGGCAAATGACCAGCATTCTCCAAGATCTTAACACGTTCTCTGACATCACCCAAGTACAAGGCATTGTGAAACTGACCCATGACATCATTCTTAACTTCAGCAATTCTAAGCATCTTGGACAGCTTTTCCAAATTACCAGTTATGAGATAAAGGAAAGATAACCTCTCAAAATTTTTTGTCCTCTGGTAGGCATATTCAACTATACCTGCATTTCCTTGGCGAAGAGCTTCAACCCCCAGCCTGTACCAGTGGTCTTTCTCATCAATTTCCTTTGCTGAAGCCACAGCAATCTGAATATTTCCACTCTCTAAGGCCAGATTAAACCGAGTCCTCTCATCTTTCACAAAATGCAGAGCAACTTCTGGGAACCCCTTCTGTTGCAAATAAGCAATCATTGCCTGACCACAAAGCTGTGAGTTCTTTATCATGCTCATAACATGATCATATCTCTTCTTCAGCAGAGACAGTTTAAAGATGTATTCTGTAGCATCAATAACAATAGGCCTATTCTTTCCATCCCGATCTAAGCAAAAGATAGTATTTCCAGAGATCTTAGTGATATAAATTGGGACATCGAGGGTTCTGATTATACCACTATCTCCATTAGGCAGGCAGTATTTGATATGATTTAAAGTTGTGTAAATGAAAACACCATTATCATCCCAGGCTCCACTCTTTACACGGATTGTTTCATGGAGAGTGCATTGGTGCACAAGCTTCTTACTAGCAATGATGATAGCATGTTTGCTTAGCAAGGCAACACTTTCCATGTCATTGGACCAAACAACATACTTGACAAAAGGTGTCTGCAGCTCCCCGATAACAAGCCTCTGCTGGAGATCAAATATGGCCACCCTATCCTCCGCCCTGCATAGCAAGTTACCAGTCCCAGCATAGAATATAGCATCACCACTGATAGGAAGACCACTCTTTTTGACAACTTCATTCTTGAGGTTCTTAACTAGGACTTGATTGCTGCTCTTGTCAAGCACAGCAAACCTATTCCGAGCCACAAAGACAGCAGATCCACCAGCACCTCTCTTTGCCTCTGGCACAGCATCACCCCTAGCAATGCTGTCTTTAGGAATGACATATAACTCATATGATCCTCCATCCACATCCGAGCAGATAAGAACAGCATTTTCTGTAGGACTGTATGAAAGAGTTCTTGGACTTTGATTCAGGCTTGTGGTGCCAGGTCGTCGGATGGGAATTATTTGTGTATCTCTTTGAGTTGAAAACTCAAAAAACCTTAAAAAGCGATCTTTAGTATAGAACAGAGAATCAGCACTTACAGCAAAAGCAGGCCTTTCTCTCTCTAACTTAAAGACAATCATACCACTGTCATGACCTGCAGCCAGAAGATTCATCTCAGGATGAGATGCAAGGATCCAGAATCGGTCATGTTCTCGACGGAAAGTTTGAACTCCAGTTCGTTTAGTTACATCCCAGACACGAATGCTTTTATCCTCTGAATTAGATACAATTATATCCTGTTTGGCATGGAACATAACACTTGACACGTTGTTCATGTGTCCTCTTAATGTGTCCACTTCCCAAGCCTTTGTGTCTGAATACAAGACAAACAAAACATCTCATTTCATGGGTGATGAGTTTATCACAAGCAATGCACAGAAAGAAATAGAAGATGCAAGTTGATCACAATTTCAGCTCTCAAACATAGAATTTAACTGCAAATCCTCTAACCACAGCAAACTGCATAGTAGATTGATATAGATGTCTAATACCAATGGAAAAGATATCAATCCTCATGTGATTAAACAAGCATAGCTGATAACTTACCATTCATGCGCCACAACTTTACTTGGCGATCATCAGCTCCCGAGACAATCAAAGGTAGTGTCGGATGGAATGCAGCCCAGTTTACTCCTCTGTCATGGCCTTCCAAAACATACTTAACAACAGCATCAACACCACCAAAAAGATCAGTGTTCATCTGTGTAAGCCTCAGGATGTCATCAGCAGGGGACACCGTCTTTTTTCTCAGAGCACCAATATCCCAAACACGAACAGTCTGATCCAGAGATGCCGAAACAACAAGGTCTTCTTTAGGGTGGAATGAGGCACACATCACATAATGATTGTGTCCTGTCAATACCGAAATGCAAGTACGCGACTGCCAGTTCCAAATGCGGATGGTCTGATCATCACTGGCACTCACAATCCATGGGTATTCATGATGAAACTGCACGGTACGAATGTAATCAAGATGTCCAAGAAGTGTAAACAGACACCTATGCAATTTGTAGTTCCAGACTTTAATCTTGTAATCATCACCTGGTCATCAATTTATAGAAATAAGCATCCTTTTCACAAAAACAGCAAGGTCTCTCAGTCATTCTAACAAAGAACCAGGCGTTAATACTGCTTGAATCTCTGATGATAGTTTTAAGCATTTGATATCTACCCACTATCAAATACAGTCAACATATAACATTGTGAGGTGAGGGAGCTGGGGAGATAAAGGAAACTTAATATAAATACCGATGCCCATTTCAGAAGGATGGAAAATCACAACTAAATTTAATCTAAGATACAGAATTATACTCTATCAGTACATAAAAATTACATCTCTCATCCAATCAAAATCCTAAATCCAGTTGCTGGATCTTACTTTCGCCAAATGGGGAGAATAATAATTCCATCAAATCACAAGCAGATCTATCGTAATTTAAATTAAAAAAAAAAAAAAAAAAACACACACACACAATTGAACCAATCATTAAGAGAATCAATAAAAAATCACCATGGCATTGCATAAAATTAAAGAGAACGAGTTTGTTACCTCCAGAGACAAAAAGAGGTTGAGATTTATGGAAATGAACACCACGAACAGGGCCATCATGCTCATCAAAGCGTTCGATGAGAGTGCCCATACGATAGTCCCATAGCTGGATCACACCACTGTGGAGACTAGCAAGGATCCATGGTCTCTTACTGTGAAAACTCAGCCCTTTCACTCTATTACTCTTGGTCTCAAACTTGGTCAACATCTTCTTCAAACCACCGAAAACACAACTACTATACACATCATCAAATCAATCAAATAAGTCACAAGACAATTGTCATCATCATCACCACCATACTCACTAAGACAATAAAAAGAAGAAACCTAATTCCAATGTATATTTCATCATATCAAATCAAGACAGATCTAAAGAGAAATGAGATTCAAAAGTTACAATAGAGAAATTGAGTTAGATCTGATTGCGAAGTGAGGAGATCACATTAAAAAATTGAATTCGAATCCAAAAAATATAGACCTGAATGAATCGGATTGGTAAATGAGATTGAAGGAATATTTACCTTTAGATCTGATCAAGAGAAATGGAATCGCATCTGCAATTTGCAAAATTTAAGCGAGAGTGCAGATTTCTTTTATTTCACGGAGAGGGAGGGAGAGGAAGAAGGTTTTGTTTTGAAGCTCTCTCTTTATTATTTGTAGGGAAATTTTAGATCTGATGAGTCTCGTCGAATAGCGAGTGTGTGTTCATCTTAAAGAGAAGAAGATATGGAGGGGATTTCCGTAATTTCAAGTGACTGACTGTTTATAGTATAGTAGTTGTAATTATTTTTTAAAATAATTTTTGTTTATAAATATATCAAAATAATGTTTTTTTTATTTTTAAAAATATTATTTAATATCAGCATATAAAAATAATTTAAAAATATCAAAAAAAATTAATTTAAAATAAAAAATAATTTTTTTTTTTCAAAAGTATATATGGAACGTAATGTCGAACAACCCCAATGGTGGTAATTATGTGGAAATTTTAAAAAAATATATAAAAAAGGTGTTGTGGTTTTACTATTTCCCAGACACTAATCACTTTGGATTTCAACAATGAAATTAACATTTTGTCAACATTGGGGTATTTTGAACATTTTCAAGGAACCTGTGTGGCATTTGCATTTGGGAGTGATTTGGTTTTTTTCGGTTTTATTTGCACAATGAAACTATCAATTTACCTGTGCTGACAAGAAAACAAAGGCTGCTTAGGGATATTTTTGATTTTTTGTCTAATCTTGAACGGTGAAATAATGAATTTGTCCTCGGATGAGACACATGCAAGGGGTTAGAGGCGAGGGATTTTAGGTTTCACTAGCTAAATGCCCGCACTACGTTGCGGGCGTAGTGCAGGCGGAACAAATAATTTTTACAGCTGTTGAGATTAAAATATAATATTTTAACATGTAAAGTTTGATATACTGAAAGGGATCAACATCCACTATTATATTAACAGTCATATCGAAGTCTTAACGTCTAAAATTATCATCACTATTACTGTCAAAACAATAAACATTATTCAACAACAACCAGTTATTTAAAAAAAAAAAAAACTTCATTTTTTTTAAAAGAAAACAGTTCTTTAAAAAAAAAAACCAAATCAGAAACAACAACCAGTTATTAAAAAACAAAATACCCTTTTTTTTTAAAAAAAAAAACAGTTCTTTATATTAAAAAAAAAACATTCAAATCAGTTTTGCGGCCGGAGCGGTTCGAACTCGCGCGCGCCAATGCTGGCAGCGCGCCGACAACCGCTCGGCCACAGCCATTGCTTCGTCATTTCCACCATAAAAAATACAAAAAGAAGGCCTGTGTAATAAAAAAAAAAAGGTGGACGAACGCCTGCAAAGCACGGAGGAGAAATGACCAGTCTACAGTAGTCTACAGTACTGACGTCAGATCCTCTTTTAGTATATGTTAATTTTTCTTTTGATTTTGTTTTTCTTCGTTTTTTTCAATGAAAATTTTAATTGTTTTTTATTGTGCCCTTCAACTCATATTAATCATATATGTTGTTTTTCATTTCAGTCCTTATTCTTTTGATTTTTGGTTTGTTTTTTGTTCCTTCAATTTTTTTGGTCAGAAGATTTTAATTTGTTTTAATTTTATCCTCCAATTAAAATTGGTCATATATGCTACTTTTCATTTCGGTCCTTATTCTTTTAATTTGTTAGAAGAAATACACTGCAATTGTTTTTTTTAAATCTCTTTTTTTGTACCAAGATTTTATGGTTTCATTGCTTGCGCAATAATAATGATAATTTTAGTGATTATTGTTTTTATTGTTTTTTTTTGTAAAAATGTTTTTTTTATTCTTCGAGACAATTTAATGATTTAATTATTTGGGCAGTAATGTAGATAATAATTTTAACTATTTTAGTCATAATACTAATGATAACGTAGCGATGGATTTTCAATGATATTTTTTTTTTGTAGATAGAAAATGAACTACTTATTTTTGTTATTTGATTATTATAAATATTTTCACAATTTATATTTTGTTTGTTGGGTTTAATTTAAATTGGATTAAAAAAATGAACTAATCTTTATACAATAAATTCAATAATTCAAGTATCCAAATCTTGTTGTTTTTTTAATGACGATGATATTTATCTGTTGGTGATTTCATTGAAACCTACTAAACAAATAAATTTATATCGATTTAAAATTCATATATTTTATAGAAAACTCACACTCTGCAGGAATTCTGCATGAATTTATTATTTTGCCTAAATTTATAGTATAATAAAAAAAAATCTCACACAATTAATATTTTTTGCTTTGAAAAAAATATGGTTTCGGCCGAGATGAAGCACGAGTAAAATCATTTTGTTGATTTTGATTTTTTTTTTGTTAAAAATTGACTTTTACTGTTTTTTATGTATGACATTTCAGATCTAATATCACGTAAACAAAAAATATATGAAGTCACATGTAGACAAAATGGGAGAAAAATTCCGCCAAATTATCTATAGTGAAAAAATATATGAGTGACTTGCCTTGCGCTTCGCCACAGCCAGAACCAAAATTTTTAACATGTAAAAAAAATATTAATGATCCTAGATTTTTTTTTATGATGCTATATATATGAGAGAAATAATCAACCTACTATGCTTTCAATTACTTAGTTTTTTTTATATATTCAATTTATTATGGATAAGACATTTAAAATAATGATAACGATTATTTTAAAGGGGTGTGTGTGTGTGTGTGTGTGTACACTAAGTCCTTTTAAATCTCAATGTTCTGAAATACTATAAATATAGTAATATGAAGAATAAACCTTAAAAAATTAAAATTTTAAATTTCTTTTTATAACAATAATAATGGTGGGAGTGATAATATTATCAATAATAATTAGAATATTAATATTTTACAATAATGGTTATAATTGAAGGTATAATAAATATGATAATTTAACAATCATGATAATAACAGTTAGAATAATAATTGAAATAATTCATTAGTCGATGTCGTTTTTGTTAAAAATTAACTTTTGCTTCTTTTTTATGTATGATATTTCAAATCTAATATCACGCAAACAAAAAACATATGAAGCCACATATAGACAAAACACGTGAAAAAATTGGGTCAAATTATCTACAATGAAAACATATACGAGTAATTTTCCCTTCACTTCGCCTTAGCTAGAACCTATTTTTTTAACATGTAAAAAAAATGTTAATGGTCCTAGATTTTTTTTATGATGATATACATCTAAGTGAAATAATCAACCTACAAAACTTTTGATTATTTTATTTTTTTATATATTCATTTTATTGTGGATATGACATTTAAAATAATGATAACAATTATTTTAATTTTTTTCTTCTTAGAAATATGTGTGACTAAATATATTTTTTGATGTTTGTTTAATATGAACGCTTGAAAATATATATAAAAAAATGAACTAAGTTTTTTTTTTAAATCTCAAATTAATTTTATCTCACTTTTTTGAAATAATTTTAATATAATAATATGAAAAATAAATCTTAAAAAATAATAAAAAACAATAATTAAATTTATTTTTCTAACGATAATGATGATGTCAGCGACAATATTGCTAATAATAATAATAATAATAATAATAATAATTAATAATGATTATAATAATAGCTATAATAATCATGACAATTTAGCAGTCATGAGAATAACAATGAGAACAATAATGAAAATAATTCATCACTTGACATTGGTTTTGTGAAAAAATGATTTTTGCGGCTTTTTATGTATAATATTTCAAATTTAATATTACATAATAAAAAAAATATATGAAGCCACATGTAAACAAAACAGGTGGAAAAATTGGATCAAATTATCTACAGTGAAAAAATATACGAGCGACCTGCCCTATGCTTCGCAACAAATAGAACTATTTTTTTTAACATGTAAAAAAAATATTAATGGTCATAGACTTTTGCTATGATGCTATACATCTTAGAGAAATAACCAATCTACAAAGCTTTCAATTTTTTTATATATTTATTTTATTATTAATAAGGCATTTAAAATAATAATAATAATTATTATTTTAATGATATTTTTTCTTAAAAATATATGTGGCTAATTATATATTTTGATATTTATTTAATATTAAAGCCTTAATATATATATGAACTAAGTTTTTTTTTTTAAATCTCAAAATAATTTAATCTCAGTATTCTAAAATTCTTTTGATATAATAAAATGAAAAATAAATCTTAAAAAATAAAAAAAGTATTTAATTTGTTTTTAAATAAAAAATATTTTAAACTTAAAATATACAAAGTCACACATAGATAAAATAAATACAAAAAAACACCAAATCACTAACAATAGAAGATCCACTATACATGCATAAGAAAAAAATTCACTCTCATTTAACACCACCAAAGCTAAACTTACTCTATTTTTTAATGTAAACTTCATTTAATACAAAGATAAATTATAATAAAAAGTAAAAGTCAAAACTAAAAATACAAATATATAAATATAATTTTTCTTAAGAAATATCATAGAATAAATGAAAAATAAAAAGATCAAAACTAAACCATAAAATTAAAAATTAAAAATTAAAATTAAAATACAAAACAAAAAAATTATATATGTTGAAATAAAATAAAATTTTTTTATTAGCTTCAGCGAATCGCAGGCCAATGACTCGTTTTTGACTAATGCACATGCTTTATGAAAAAAGAATGACTTTTGTCCTCTGGTCAACATCGACGAAGCTAACCACTTCTGCCTCTAGGTTAATGCGTTTCATTCTTTCATGTCTTAAGGAAAACAAGAAAGAATCCAAACAGCAAATTCCTGAGAAAATCGAAAACCAGTGATGGGTACTATCAAGCTTGGAGAAAACATGGTGATCAAAGAAGAGGTTATCAAGAAAGCATGCTCAATGGCCATGGATGCTCACAAATCTCCAGAGAAGCAATATCTTTCTAAAAAGATCAAAACTTCATCATCTGAAGTTGTCTTTAGCTTTCCTGGATCGTGGTCTGTAAATGATTGGTTTACTGGAACTTCCTTTGGAGAAACGAAGGTGGATCTTCAGCTCTTTCCTTCTCTCAAATATATTGGTCTTGATGTAACTGCTACTGTCAACGAAGTCTTTCTCAATGAATTCAAAGCACTTTTGGCTAATCCACTGTTCAAAAATGAGGTATTTGAATCCACTTTCTGGTCATTTCTGTTGCTATAATCAGTTGTGAATTCTCTTTTTAGGGAATATATTACCATGAACAGGTTTCTTTCTTTCCTTTCCCTTTTTTGTGTGTCTGCTCATCATTCTTTCCTTGTGGATATGATGCTAACGTGTGAAGATTTTTTAGGTTCTGTAACTGAATCTGTATTCTTGATTGAAAACCTTCTGAGAAGCTAATTGAATTCCATGAGAAGTACAAATTTATAAGATTTACTAGTGTCAAACGGAAACAGATGGAAATTAGAATAGAGTTAGAAAGAAAACATTCAAAATAATTGCTGAACTATAAAAATTATCCTCGATCTGATGCTGGTTTTCAATATTCTTAGGTGGGAAAAGCTGCGGCAGACAGGAGGCAAATTGTATTTACAGGGCACTCTTCAGGAGGGGCAATTGCCATACTGGCAACAATTTGGTTCTTGGAAGTGCACAATAGACAAAGCTCCAACAGGATTGCGCCACTTTGTCTGACTTTTGGATCTCCCCTTGTTGGTGATAGCATTATAAACCTTGCACTTAGGCGTGAAAACTGGTCCAGCTACTTTGTGAATTTCGTTATGAGATGCGACATTGTTCCTCAGATTTCACTCAGTCCACTCTCTTCCATTAAGCAACAACTGCAGCAAGTTCTTGATTACTTCAATCAGAAAGCGCAGCAACCTCCTAATGAAGCTCCAGCTTTCTACGAAACCGTGGTGAAAAATGCATCGTCTGTTGCTAATCATGCTGCCTGTAAGATCATGGGGAGCACGAATCCTTTATTGGAGACTATATCAAGCTTCATTGAGCTGAGTCCTTATAGGCCCTTAGGGACCTATGTTTTCTGCACAGGAAATGGGAAACTTGTTGTCTCAAATAACCCAGATGCTGTGCTGCAAGTACTGTACCATGCCTCCCAGCTGAGCACTGAAGAAGCAAACACAAAAATGACAGTTGCCCAAACAAGCCTGAGAGATCATCTGAACTACGGAAATGACCTGCAAGAATACTTAAGAATGTCAATTGTAACATGTTTACATCAGCATCATCCAGAAGCACTTCCGTTATCTTTGAATGTTGCAAATGCTGAGCGTGAGAGAGTCGATGTGGCCTTGAATGACCTAGGCCTGGTAAGCTATTTCACTCCCTTCTTAGTCTTTACTCAATTTCATATATATGTCCACTCCTCACAGCTTAGCTAAATTTATCCTAGCAAATTTTAGCTGGTTATAAGCTTCAGTATATAGGAAATAACAATACCGGATTTGGAATGCTTAAACTTTTGCTGAAACTGGACATAAAATTGCGATTAGTTGATGCCCACAAATTTTATAAATGTCAATTGTTTGGGATTCCAGAGTGAAAGAGCCAGACTGTGTATTCATGCTGCTGAAGCGTTGGAGAAGCAGAGGTTGAGGAACCAGGCGACGATAGATGAAAAGCAGAAAGATATTAAGAAATGTTTAGATAAGCTAGAAGCGTACAAAAGGAAGTGTGCTCTCAAAGTTGGCTATTATGATGCGTTCAAGAGGTCAGAAGAAAAGGAGGATTTCCATGCTAATGTAGAGAGGTATGAGCTAGCAGGTATATGGGATGAAATAATAGAAATGCTGAAAAGGAATGAACTCCCTGGTGAGTTTGAGGGCCGGAAGGAATGGATAGATCTTGGCACCAGGTATCGTCGCATTGTCGAACCCTTGGATATTGCGAATTACTATCGACACCTCATGAATGAAAACACAGGGCCCTACATGGAGAAGGGCAGGCCAAGACGGTATAGATGCACCCAAAGATGGCGTGAGCATGCCGAGCGATTGCCGCATGAAGTTCCAGGATCCTGTTTTTGGGCTGAGGTAGAGGAGCTGTGCATTAAAACAGGCTTCCAGGGAGTTAAAGAAAGCATTTCTCACCTAAATACCAAAGTCAAAACGTGGATTAAAGATGAGGAACTGGGTGATGATGTTCTGTTGGAGAATTCCACCTTTATGAAATTGCAGAAACAACATTCCTGACGAACTTTTCTCAGGATCTTGTATTTTAGAGCTAAGGAGGGAGTTGCATGTGCAGGGAACTGGGTGATAATGTTATTCCGAGCCTTGTACACACCTGAGAGAAAGAACTTTATCTGCATTAGATATTTTATTGTTATCTGTTCCACCATGCAAGATATTGTGAAATAAAAGGCATTTCTGGTCACTAATAAAGGCAGAAATAAATTTACCAGTTCTGAGATACTGTTCATCACCTGCGATCACTTATTTTGTTCTAATCCTTCAGTAGTAGCCCTTCTTACGACAGGAGAGAAGTGCAAAATATCTCAACCAGACGACGAACTGCATTAGTCTGCTGAATTACACTCCTCTTCAAAGGGAAGATGGCATCTTTGATTGAGTGATCATGGTAGATTAGCTTCGAAACCAAGAAATTCAAATTGACAACAGAGTATAAATCAATTTGTATCAATCAGCTCTGCGTGGACTTACAAAACCTCCAATTGGAATGCCTTAATTGGATCAAAACTATTCAACTTGTTGCAACCCCATTCGCCTCAAGGACCTGAAGAATTCCCAGTAGATGATATTTTCTTACGTTTAGTATAGGGCATCACTTACCGTACCAATTAAGCTTAAAAAAAAGGAAAAGGAAAGGAGCAAGGCGTGTTAGAAGTCATGTATTCCAATACCAAAACAAGAAGAAAAGAATCAAAGTTCTAAATTTCTGACGCTTCAAATTCTACACAAACCTCAAAATCTGCTAATTTGACAAGAATAAAAAAGAACTAATGGGCAGCCCTTGAGATTGGAGAGGTCGTGGAGATCAACAAACAAGTCATCAAGACAGCGTGCTTGATGCCCATGAAGGCTCACAAATCTCCAGAGAAGCATTGTCTCTCTAAAGAGATTAACAAATCATCTTTTATTTTTAGGCTTCCTGTTTCTTGGTCAGTGAATGATTGGTTCACTAATCATTGCTTCGGAGAAAAGAAGGTGGACCTTCAGCTATTCCCTTCCCGAAAGTACACTGATGAAACTTCTACATGCAACAAAGCTTTTTCTCAAAAGATTCAAAGCAGTTTTGACTAATCAACACTTCAAAAATGAGGTATTTGAGTCCACTATATTCTGGCCATTTGATGTCCGTTTTGTTACTATCAGTTGTTTTCCTTTGGTTATTATTTTCTTGGTAATTTCAATGCGTGTATGTTTTTTTTTATTTTCTTACAATCTCATAATTGTTTGATGGTTATTGGCTTTGAAATTCTTTTCACTTTCCTTGTGGTTATGACATGTAAAATGTGAGATGCTAGTTGAGTTCTTCTATGGGAAAAACAGTTGTTGATACGATAGACAACAGTGTTATCTGGGAAACTGATCAACGTAGGAAAAAAGTAGAATTCCGGACAGCACAAATCAATCAACATGAAAAATTAACTCCAGACTGTTGTCGGTTTCCAATCTTCTCAGGTAGAAAAAGCTGTGACTCGCAGGGAGCAAGTTGTGTTTTCAGGCCACTCTTAAGGAGGAGCTATTGCCATCCTAGCAACAATTTGGTTTTCGGAACTGTACGTTCGACAAAGCTCTGTTACTCTTGGTTCTCCTTTACCTGTTAGAATAATATAAATCATATTCTGAAATCTCACCTCGCAGCTTAAATTTTGGACATGACATTGTCCTTCGTATTTCACTTGCTCCTCTCTCAGCTATTGAGCAACAGCTGCAGTAAGTTCTTAGATTTTTTTCAATCCAGATTTTACAAACGTGTTCGTGGTTTCTTTGTTACTGTGATGGAAAATGCATCGTCTGTTGCTAGCTAAGCTGCCTGTAATATCATGAGGAGCACAAAACTGCATTTAGAGACTCTATCAAGGTTCATTAAATTAAGTCCCTATACATCCCTAGGCCTATATCTTCCTGTATAGATAATAAGAAACTCGTTGTCGAAAGTAACCCAGATGCCATTTTCCAAATGCTGTTCAGTTCTTATCAGTCAAGCACCGTGGAAGAAATGGTGACGGTCGGCAGAGGATTCTAAGATATCACTTGTACTACAGAAATGGGCTTGGAAAGATCTTGAAAATGCAAATTGTATCATGTTTTGATCATGGTCATCTAGAAGCACTTGCATGATCTTAAGACAATGCCTCAGGTGGTAAGTTTTGCTTCTTTGCTCCTCACATGATCGGTCGCCAAAAAGTTGGTTAGTTATCATGCTTAATTTATCACAGGAAGTAACAGTGTGTTGGAATCCGCAAAGTTTTCTGAAATTTGACGTACTAGTTTCAATAGCAATCATGACTGGCTGATGCCAAAAGCCTTTATTGATTTCTTTTATTTGGTATGCCAGAGCGATAGGGCCAGACTCTGTATTAGTGCCGCCGCAACAGAATTAGAGAAGCAGAAGCTTCCATTATGATATCTTCAAGATTTCAAAAGATGAAGAAGATTCCATGCTAATCTAGAGAGGCTTGAGCTAGGTGGTATATGAGACGAAATAATTGAAATAATCCTGTTTCTGGGCAGAGGTTGAGGAGCTCTGCACTGAAAATGGCAGCCCAGGAATTAAAGAGAGCATCACTACGCTCAGAAACAGAGTGAAAAAGTGGATTCAAGATGGGGAACAAGGTGAGGAAGAAATTACCGGGCCAAGGGAAGACTTGAGCATGCAGGGACGACTTTAAAGTGTGTAAGCTTATCGTCTGGGGAGGAGCCTCGTGCATACTCTAGCTTCTACTTTTGGTATAAAAGATATCAACTTATACATATCACTTACATAATACAGTAGTATACTTGTATAGTATGCACAGAGAAGACCTATTTTAGTCAACTAACAAAGGAAATCCCTGTAATCTCTCCAAAAAAAACAATCCTTTTGTTCAATTAAGGTGGTGTATGGATGTCTTCAATACCTAACATTTTGCTTGAGATTGTCTTTGTAAGGGTACTTATATGTTGTTCTTCTGATTTTACCAAAAAAAATTGAACTATTTCAAGAACTTGTTAAATGAATGTTCAGACACCTTACAAAGAGTAATCTAGGCTTTTGGTGCTAACAAATCAAAGATTCTCACCTTTTCTTTCTTGTTTGTTGCTGCCTCCACCTTCCCCTACGTTATCCCAAAATTCTTCTTTCAAAAAACACTCTAATTCTAAGTGCTTTTGTTGCCTAAATCCTTTAGTATCATAACTCTCTTTTTTTTCCTTGTATTTCTATAGGTTTGTTAAGGGTTTTCAAGCAAAAATAGAGTTTTTCCTCTCTTCCCCTTCTATTCTTCATGGCCGGCCACAATAAGCCTTATAGGCAATAATTTATCAAATCCTTACTATGTCCTTTTAATTAGTAATTTTTGTAGTTACCAGGTATTATTATTCTCATCCTAATATATTTTAATATTAATTTTTAACAGGTGGTATCAAAATTCATTAATTTTTACCTCAGTGCCTTTCTTTCCTCATAAATCACTATCGTTAAAATTTAATTTATATTTTGAACCTTTTTATATTTTAGACATTATTCACACTTCTATTTTAAAAAAAATTATTTGCTAACCATTTATTTGAATTTCAAAGGTTCACATCAAAAATTGATCCAAAATTGAATTTCTCCGATTTTACACTGAATTTCGAGGTTAATATTGAGTGTTCACTTCAATGTTTTCACAACTATGCACCTTTTGACCCAATTGCCGCGAAAATATATAATTCCAGCTATGAAACTGCATATAATTATCTAAAGAGCTAAAAGAGCTTGGGGTTGTTACTATGCATTGTGACTCATTGACACTATGGACTGGATATTTTTCATCCGTGTGTCGCGCAAGTTCATCCACCCCTTTTTTTTCCCGCTTATGAATAGTGTAATAACGATTTTAGCCCCGTTAATAAGACAAAAACACGTTTTCGGCTGAGGGCTAAGAGCGTAATTGCGCGCGTACAGACCGGTCTGCCGCAACCCTTTTTTTTTTAATATTTTTAAAATGGCCAAAGACGATTATAGCCCCTAATAAGATAAAATGGATTAATTAAGCACAGGCCCATAATGGTAACTGACCATTATTATTTATTTATTTTTCGAAATTCTGTCGGCGCGTGCGGTTCATGCGGCCGACAGTATTCCCCCTAACGCCCCTTTAAAGTGGCGCATGAGGTATGATACGGTGGCGGGAAATGGGCTACCGGCGTCTAATCCGGTGCGCCTCCTCTTGGTCTTCCTCCCGGTGCGGCGCATTTATTCACACGGTGGTCGTGGACGCGGCGGTGGCCGGTTAAAGCCGGTTGCACCGTTTCTCTCTCTCCTGCACGTAAAAGTGCAGAAGAGCCCCCCGGGTTTTGTATACTTTCACTTTGGTCCCTTGACTTTTAATTGTGTCTATGGTCCTGATTTCAGTTATATAAGTTTTGATTTTGTTCGATTGGGTCCTTCAATTGCAATTAAGTAAATGTTAATGTTGCACTTCGGTCCTCCTTCTTTTAATTTCCGGATTGGGTTGAAAAAGCTTAATATATTCGGTACTGAAGTTTCAATTTTTGCAAATTTGTCCTTTAATTGAAAATGTTAATAAATCTGATTTTCATTTCAGCCCTTAAACTTTTAATTTTTGATTTTAATCCCTTTATATTTTATTTTCATTTCAGCCCTTATACTTTTATTTTTTAAAATTTCTAATATAACCCCTACTTTTGTCCATGTATATATAAGTGTGTTTAACACAATAATAATAATAATAATAATAATAATAATAATAATAATAATAATAATAATAATTTAATTGTTTATCTTACTTACTCTTTTGTTAATGTTTTTGCGTGTTTTTTTTCAGGATAATTTGATAATTTTTATTATTTTAATAGTAAGAGCAATGATAATTTTAGATTTTCAAACTTTGATTTTGCTATTGTTATACTAGGGGGTGTTGAGCTATTTTATTATATTAAATTTCGCATAAATAAATATTATATTTTTATTTGGATCCAGCAAATCCTATAAAAATTGTTTACTCAGCCCGCAACGTAGAACATATATATTTTTTTTAAATTTCAAATTAAATGATTTTTTCAGCTAATAATTTTTTTTTTTTTTTTATCATCTATTATATTTTTTTATGTGCTCTTTTATTTTTTTATTGGTTTTATTGTTATTATTTTCAAGTTAGATGAATGTTTTTTTTCCTGATAATTATGATGTTTTTTTTTTTTGTTAAAGTTATTATGATTTTTTTTTCTTTTATTTTTTTCTGTTCTTTATTCATCATTAACACAATAATAATAATAATAATAATAATAATAATAATAATAATAATAATAATAATAATAGTAATAATAATAATAATAATAATAATAATAATAATATATTCTTTTTCTTGCTTACTCTTTTGTTAATGTTTTTGAGTGTTTTTTCTTTCGGGATAATTTGATAATTTTAATTGTTTTTGCAATAATAGCAATAGTCATTTTGTATCTAATATTACTGGGAATAAAAGACAACTCAAGAAAAAAATAGACAAATTTACCTAGGTTATCTACAATTAAAAAACGATACAAGTCACTTTTGTCTCGATTACACTGTTCCTTTTAAACGGCAAACAAGTCATTATTATGTGTTTTAATATTTATTGCATATGATCGCCTAAAAATATATAAAGAGATAAAAAAAAATGACCTCAGATTTTTTGCAGGGAAAAAAATAATATCAGCATTCTTAAATACATTTAATATAATAATATGATGAATAAATCTTATAAAAAAAATTCGCTTTGAATTTTAATTTTGTGCTCTTTTGTTCAAGTTTATTTTTTTTTTTAAATAAAAAAATTGGATTTTTAATATTTAAGATCTAATATTACCCGGAAAAAAATACAACTCAAAAAAACAAAAGGTAAACAAATTTGCCTAGATCATCTACAATTAAAAAAATATACGAGGCACTTTTCGTTTCGACTACACTGTTCTTTTTAGACGGCAAATAAGTTATTATAGCACGCAAAAAAATTATATTTCTTTTTTAAAAAAAATTGCAATATTTTTATTTATAATGTGTCAGATCTAATATTACTAGGGAAAAAAGGCAACTCATATTTTTTTTTTAACAAATTTACCTAGGTTATCTACAATTAAAAAATATAAAAATCACTTCCCATTTCGATCACACTATATAGTATGTGAGACTAAGTATATGTGTTTAATATTTATTTAATATTATCGCCTAAAAATATATATATAGAGAAAAAAAATGACCTACGATTTCTTGCAAAAACAAATTAATATCGGTATTCTTAAATATATTTAATATAATAATATGATGAATAAATCTTATAAAAAAAAACTTTGGCTTTGAATTTAAATTTATATTTTAGACTTTTTTTTTGCCTTTTAAGAAATGATGACCTTTTTTTCACATGTATTTTTTATTTTTTAGTGTCCAAGTCAGTTGTTCTTTTTTAACCGGGTTTCTTTTTTTGTTTTTTTGTTTTAACCAGAGTATCCGTGACAATAAATTTCTAATAAATCATTTCACCTTCTTAGCAAATTTTCTAACAAATTTTATCAAAAGTTTTTTAGCAATAGCAATATTCAATCACATTTTGGTTGAAAAAAACCATTTTTAACAGATTTTATCAATTACAATTATACTAATTAAATATTAAAATAATAAAATACAACATTTATAAAATCAATCAATTTTCTACATAGATAAAAAAACCCAGCAAACAGGCAAATCGGCTCGTGTAACACTAAAGTAATCACATGCATTGCAACTATGAAAGTATCAAGACTTGCATTGCAATCAAACCAATTAGCTAATTGAGTCCCATCCATGAACAATTGGATTTTAAGGCTGTATCCTAGAAAGTAATTATCAAAGATGGAATCTAAAATAATAACATGAACAAGCAGATAGCAACCCCATCGAGAATTAAGGAAAAGGAAAACATGGAATATTGTATTTCATGTATTGAGTTTCTATGTCCCATATATATTCACAAACTGAATGCACCACACAGATACGAACCAAGACTCGAAATAAGAAATAGCTCAATTCTCGAGTGCCAAAAGACATAATGATCTATACCCCCACATCTAAAAAGTCTAAGAAATGACAACCTAATTCTAGAATGGAACGACACGAGACATACGGTGAGAGAGATAGACCCAACATTCGTAAGTTCATCAAAACAGAGTTCTCCTCCTATGACCTCATGCTACAAGAACGATCCAACTTTAAGGTCAGACTACTTCCGGGCACAATGGCCTCCACAGGACCATTATTATACTGTTCCCTGCAGTTCGGACAGCGGCCATCAAGCTCAAGCATTTTGTTGTAGCAGAAAAGGCAGACCTGAAACCCACAGGAACATGGCAGGAAACTCGCATCAGTGAAGTCCAAATCTTCTGTACATATAGGACATGCAGATGGCACATTTACACCACTAGCACAAACCCACGCATGCATTCCACGTCCATAATGCCTATCAGTATTAAGAAAGTTCGGCTGCTTGGACAAATTAGGAAGACTCTGCGGACGAAGTGCATCATCCAGCCTCCAAGCCCGACTATTCCCAGGAGTCGCTCTTGATGGGACCCTTCTCTCCTGCGTCAAAATCTCATGACTAGAACCCAAATTGCACGAATTACAATCCAAATGAACATCAGGTTCATGCTCTCGTGAAGACTGCAATTCCAAACATGGAATGTCATCATCATTATGGTTTTCTTGTTTATTATCATAGTCATTAGCAGCTAAAGCATCCGCCACAGCCTCCCAATCATCCAAGCAACTATCATCCCCTTCTCCATCCTCGTCCGTTATGCTACCTGAGCAACAGCCACCGCTACTTCCACTAGTACTGCTGCCACTGCTGGAAGCAGTAAAATTGGTGCTTGAATCATTGCCGCCTAGGACACGGCTTGCAGTAAGACTATTGGAAGGGGAATCCAAATCAAAATCACAATGGATCGAGCCATTATCATCCTCATTCTCCCCTACCCCTTGCCGCCTCATCTGCAAATTTTCTAACGGAATTTTCCTTCCCTCTTCATGAATTTGTTGTGGCGACCCTCGAGGGCCCATCAGTTCCTCCTTGCATCCCTTATTCTTCACTGTACCTAATAAAGTAAAAATAAAAACCGACCATCTAAATTAAAAAACCCACCATCTTAATTAAAAATCCCACGCCACATTATTCAAAACTCTAATTAACTAAATTATTATATATATTGAATTTTTTTATAACAAAAAACATTTTACCTTGAGAGAGCCATTGCTCACGACGAGCATCAAGCTTGCACTGTTTCAATTTGGCTGACCTATTGGCCTAAGTAATCCAAAAAATCAAAGCAAAAATAGATAATAAGATAAAAGAGAATGAATTCAAGAGATTGATTTTTAATATACATAAAAAATAATCAAATTCTAGGAAGAAAGAAAGGAATCGTATTAATACCCTCTTCTTCTTGCCGAAATCTTTCTGGACAGAAGGAATTGAAGCGCTGATTGAATCGGAAACCATGCCTGCTTCTGCAAATATCTGTGGATTTGGAAAAACCCTAATTTGTTTCAATACGTAGAGATGGAGATTTTTTATCTGGAGAGGGAGGGGAAGATATTTGGGTTTTTTCCTTTTTTCGGTGTAGAGAGAATGGATAACAGAAACTCCTCCGCTTCGCTCTGCCCTTAAATTTCAGATGGCCTTCTGTTGTATTTATATTGCGACTCCGTTGCCCAAATACCCTTATTGTTTCATAAATTTGCAAATGTACCGTGTTAGGTGACGTGTGTTTTGCATGTAATAATTGGGGTAGAAATGCGTGCGCCTACACTCGCATTCCTAGCGGAAAAAAAATATTGTCAGCCCGAATGCAATTATAAGCGAGGAAAACGATGACGTTTTTTCTTTTCTTTTTTTACTTAGTAAACGTGGAAGTTTGTACCATCTGCAATTTTTTTATTGGTTATTAAACTAGGAAAATAGTAGTGATGGGGTGGTAGTTGTCTCAGGGGTGTTTTGCAGTTCATTCAAAAAAAATATTTAATTTTTTTTATTTTAAATTATTTTTTTTAGTATTTTAATATTATTTTCATGTGTTAATATCAAAAATAATAATAATTTTTAATGTATTTATGAACGGAAAATACTTTCAAAAACAATCACAACCACACTCCCAAACAGTCACTATAATTAGGGAAGTGTAACCAAACTTCGTTGAATTTAGAAAAATTATTTTTAATAAATATATAATATATTTTTCTCAATACCTGTCAAATATAAACTCTTAATAATTCTCAATTTAAAAAAGAGTATAAATTGATTTTATAGTTTTATTAAAAAAAAGAATTATGGAGAAATAATGAGAGCTCAAATAATACATAATCCAACCTCTGTATTATTAGAAACTTCCAAATAATTTAAAAGAACTTGATGTGAATTAATCTAGTACAAGAGATTATTAATCTTAAATTAATGCTTATGATATGAGTTTTTGGGTTGAGTAAAAGTTACATTAACACATCATCGGCTAGATCAAAGTTACATTAAAAATTACATTATTAATCTTAATCTAACCACTAGATCAAATTGGAAAAGAAGAAGAAGATAATTGACCTAAATTTGGTTTTTTTAGGAAAACAATCGTCATTAGATTCATTCAATGGAACTTAACACTGTTTGGTGTCGTTTCATGATTAAAATCATCATTAACAAAGAACTTTTCTCCTATTCACTATAATTCAGCAACTCATCTCTCTCCTCCCATGAAAACAAGACCAAAAGGTAAGAAATGTTTTTAGTACTAAGTTATATTTTTTAAGAATTAAAAGGACTAATCATTTTATAACAATTTTTTTTAAAAGAACTAAAATATACTTCACAAATAAATTTGAAAATATCATTTTTGTTACATGCGTTTTTCACATTAGTCTCTTGTTTTTCAATTCAACCTTAACTTAAAAAAAAATCATGCAAATATTTACTAATTTAAGCTTAAAAGAACTCAAATTAAAGAAAAAGCCTTGGAATAAATTAAATTTTCTTTAAAAATCATTGCTCCAAATCTATTTTTGTAAGAATATAATAATAATTGTATATAGTTTAAAATTTTGTTATTACTAGTCAACATCCTTCTCGAAAACAACAAAACACCTCCGTTTTAATTTCAGTAAAGTAAAACAACATCGTTTTAATTAGACTAGTGACTTACCCGCGCCTCGTCGCGGTCGGAATTATATTTTTTTTAACACAAAAAATATTAATTGGGTGATTTTTTTTATTATAATAAAAATTTAGATAAAATAATAAATCTGTGCCGAATTACTGTGAAGTGCAAGTTTCCTATAAAATATATGAATTTTAAATAGATATAAATTTATTTGTTTGATAGGTTTCAATGAAATAACCAACATAAAATTATCACCATCATTAAAAAAGTAAGAAGATTTGGATATCTAAATTATTAAATTCATTATATTAAGATTAGTTCATTTTATAATTCAATTCACATTAAATACAACAAACAATATAAATTATAAAAACACCTGCAATAATCAAATAAAAAAACATAAATAGTTAATTTTTTATCTAAAAAGAGAGGAAAATATCATTAAAAAGCCATCACTACGTTTCTGTCATTATAATCACTGTAACAGTTAAAATCATTATCAGCATTATTACTCAACAATTAAAATCATTAAATTGCTCAAAAATAAAAAAAGAAAAACATTTTTACAAAAATAAAAAATAAAAACTAAAATTATCATTATTATTACGCAAACAACAAAATCATAAAATTATCTTATCCGAAGAAAAAACAAAAGAAAAAAGAAAGAAATATTAATTTTAAAATAATCACCAACATCAATTAAAATTTAAGGACTGAACCGAATAAAAATAAAATCCCAACAAAAAATAAAATGACTAAAATTAAAAACAAAAACTAAAAGCATGAATGCATTAATATAGGCAATAAATAAACATTGTCTAAAAAGAATCGAAAAAACCAAAGGAATTAATACCAAATAAAAAATTCAAAGAATAAGGGTCGAAATGAAAAATAAAATATATAATTAATTTCAATAGAAGGATATAATTGCAACAAATAAAAGCCTTGAAGCCGAAACAAATAAAGAGATTTAAAAAAAAAAACTTGCGGTGTAATTTGGCTAAAACAAATAAAAGAATAAGGACCGAAATAAAAAGTAGCATATATGATCAATTTCAAATGGAGAACCAAATTAAAACTTGCGGACTGAATAAATTTAAGGAATAAAAAAGAAATCAAAAATCAAAACAATGAGAACTGAAATAAAAAAAAGTAACATATATGATCAATTTTAATTGAAGTGCACAATTAAAAACAATCAAACTTGCTATTTGCCCTGCGCTCCGCCGGAATGATTTCTTTTTTGTCTCGTTTCAACATATATAATTTTTTCATTTGCATTTTGGTCCCTATTCTTTTTTTTTTTGGTTGAGTTTCAATCAATTTAATTTTTCCGGTCTTTCCGGGATAATTTTTATTTTTTGTTCGTATTTATGTATCTATAATTTTAGTTTTGACTTTTAATTTTTATTGTTATTTATCTATGTATTAAATGCAACCTGCATTAAAAAATATAATAAATTTGGCTTTGGTGGTGTGAAAGTAGAGTGAAACTTTCTTTTATGTACGTATAGTGAATGTTTTGTTGTTAGTGATATGTTATCTCTGTGTTTTTTTCATATGTTTTATTTATGTATAGCTTTGTATATTTTTAAGTTAAAGTGTTTTTTAATATTATTTTTTAAGATTTATTATTAATATTATTATATTAAAATAAATTTAGAATATTGGAATTAATTTAATTTGAGATTAAAAAAATCTTAGATTAGTGTTTTTTTATATGTTAATATTGAATTATAATAATATTCTTTAATTTTTTAAAATCTATTTTTATATTATAAAATTATTTAAGAAATCAATTTAAAATAAAAAAACTCATTGTTTTTTATAATAGAAAAACACGTTAAACTGTAAAGCAAACACCTGAGTAATGCAGTGGTCGTCCTTTGAATTTCCACATCCCTTTCCCTTCTTCCTCGCAATTTGCCTTATGGAATTCAAAAGATTTAACTTTCGAGTGACCTGTCTCAGAATGCAAATTTCAAATAAGCTAGCTTAGCCATGGCTGTGTAAGTTCAATTCTCCTTACTTGAAATATTATTATTATTCATTTCTTTTGCAAAACCAGAAAATCCATGTTTTGAATCTCCATCCTTTATCACTGAAATAGTTCTAATCTACACTTCTGCTGTGATAGAAGAAAACACAAAGCGAAGAAACCTTTTTTCATTCGTTTTGTTTCTGGAAACAGACCTCCGATTTCAGATTTTGCCTCCTCATCCTGCAATTAAAAGACTCGAATCACAACTCAAATCACACACCTTGCAATTAAAAGACCCAAACCACTGTTCAAATCAAACGGGGAAAGTCAAAAGTGCAAGTCCACCTCTTCAAACCTTTTCAGCACTGAGAAACTGGCTCTCACTGGGGTCGCGAAGTCGCCTTCAACAAAAGAAACGACGGCACCACCGTGCAAAGCGTTGTCCTGGATGAACGACCTGACTTCTCACTGGGGTTGAGAAGCTCACTAAGCTTGTTACCCCACAACACACAGAAACCACAACACGATCGCGCAACGACTCACCTGGGATGAACGAATTCAACACTCACCGGGGCCGAGGACCTGACTATCATCGCGGCGAGGGGCTGGTCTCAACTAATCAGCATAATTAACTTGCTCGTAAACCACAACAAAGAGAAACAAAACATTAAATGGAAAAAACCAAAAAGCCCCCTGCCACCACACAAAGACCCGACAAAACGAAGGGCAAACCCGTGCTCACACTGTTATAATCCACAGGATTTTAACTCACAGTATACAGTGAAATGGCCACGGGAATTATATATTAGGTAATCATTAGCCGTTAGCCGTAACCACCCATTTACTTTAAAAAGCACATATTCACTGAGACAGCTTCACCACACCAGAAAAGAACACGCCCAACCGAACTGAACCACCAGCACTGCCTCCACCGGCAATGGTGCCACTAATTCCACCAGCACCACCACCTAACCACCCTTAATTCCACCACAACCACTTGACCATCCTTAGATCCACCGCCACAACCAGTAGAAGCTTAAAAAAAAGATGGCACAAAATCTGAAACTTAAAGTGCTAACGCTGATAACAAAACTATCAGACAGAGACACTCACGCGATAACCTCAAGAGAGATAGAAAGAATTGCAGGGTCCCTCGATGACATGACGCTTTCTACTTTCCTCTCTTGCATTCTTTCCACCGACAAGCCATTAGTACGCAAGCACTGCCTTCACCTTCTCTCAACTCTATTCTAATTCTCTCTCCAACTATCTTCCTAAAATCCTCTCTTACATTACTCGTCGTCTTCACGATCCTGACTCCTCCATCATCCGCTCACAATGTTTGACAGCAATGATTTCCCGCTTCCAAAATCACCGAACTGCAATTCTCTACTGTGTTTTTGAAGCAGTTGAGTGAATCGAAGTTCACGGAGCAGGAATTGAATGCGCAAGTTGGATCCGCTTTGTGTAGCTTGGTCCAAAACCAGGGAGGTTGGGTGAAAAGATGGTGCTGAAATTGGAGAGGCTGGTGAAGAGTGAAGGGTATAAAGCTATTAAGGAAGGTGATCCAGTTCAGCACAACGGTCACATTCCAGCATCCACCAAGGAAGGAAATCATGCAATGATCTCAGACACCAAGGATAGAAACAATCCGTTACAGTAATTAAAAGCATTCAACTGTACAAAACTTTCCTTAGATAAATTCTTGTAATCTCTTTATAAAGAGCATACTGTTGTATATACTCATCACTGCAATATACAAGCATAAATTGCTTTTACAGAACATTGATCCAGTGCTGAGTGTTGGGATTCTATATGGTATCAGAGCACAACATCTCCAACGAGAATTCGATCCCCATGTCTTCCTCAAACAACACTTCAGAAATTCCCACCTCCCCAAATCCCATAACGTCTCCACCAAAAACCCCTCTTATCTTCTTCAATATCACAACTCAGATAAATGAGAAACTCACACCTTCATCTTTTCCTCAATGGCGTGCCCAGTTTGAGGCGCTCCTAATTGGCTACGACCTCATGAATTATGTGAACAAAGAAACACGCTGCCCTCCCATAGATGGAACTCCATCGTCTGCAGCCAAACAACAGTACTGGATCAGACAAGACAAACTGATCCTCAGCGCCATTCTTGCCTCCACTTCGCCAACAATTACACCACTCATCGCCACGGCGAAAACCTCCTTTGAGGCATGGAAAAAGCTAGCAACAATGTACGCCAGCAAATCGCGTACCAGGGCTATGCAACTCAAGGAAGAACTCACCTTGATTCAGCATGGAAATCGCACCATTCCAGACTATCTTCATACAATTAAAAGATTGGCTGACGAAATTGCTCTTAACCACCCTATCTCTGATGACGATATCACTCTCTATGTCCTCAATGGCCTAGGAGCAGAGTTCAGAGACATTGCTGCCCCAATTCAAACCAGAGAGAACTCTCTCACTTTTGAAGAGCTACACGATCTACTGGTTGGGCATGAAAGTTACCTGAGAAGAATGGAAAATGCAACTCAGCAGTTAATGGCCACTGCCAACTACACTCACCAGCGTTCCAATTACTTCGGCCCCCAATATTCCCGAAACAACTACAACAACCAAGGTCAGAGACGAAACCAGCAAAGGTTCTCTCATGGGTCGCACAATGACCATCGGCACACAAGTGACTCACCAGCCCGTGACTATAGAAGGCCGTTCAACCAGGGCCGAAGTCAAAACAGGCGCTACCAGCCCAATAAGCCCAAATGCCAGTACTGTGACTTCTTGGGCCACACAGCCAAAGCCTGCCCCCGGCTGCAGCCCACTGATATGGCTGCCAACTGTACCGAATCTCCAAATAATGCACAAAAATGGTTACTTGACTCTGCTGCATCCCACAACATAACGGGAGATTTAAAAATTTTGACAATCCACTCCGAATATGATGGAACTAATGAAGTTCTCCTTGGTGATGGTTCAGGTTTGCAAGTCACTCACATCGGCTCCTTAGCCTTGTCTACACCGGACAAAAAATTTCACTTGCATGATACACTTTGTGTTCCAAATATTTCAAAAAATTTGATTTCAATTCATCACTTTACTAAACATAATAATGTTTTTGTTGAGCTTCACCCGTTTTAGTTTCTTGTGAAGGACACATTCACGGGGGCGCCACTGCTAAGAGGAGCGTGTGAAAATGGCATCTACGTCTTTCCAAACTCTCGGAAGGTTCACTCAAATTCCAAAATGGTTGCTTATGTTCATGAGCGAACTTCAATTGAAGGTTGGCACAAACGCCTTGGTCACCCGTCAATTAAAATTGTTCAACAGCTTGTTAATTTATTTTCTCTACCTCTCACCACGAATAAACCACCCTCCTCTTGTACTTCTTGCTGTTTAAATAAATCACATAAACAACCTTTTGGACCTACAAGTCTCCACAGTCACACTCCTTTAGAAATAATTTTTACTGATGTCTGGGGTCCAGCTCCCATCATGGGGTCTGATGGTGCGCGCTATTACCTTATTTTTGTCGATCACTACACGAAATACATATGGTTTTATCCGATGTCGTCCAAATCACTTGTCTCTAGCATTTTTCCCAAATTTCACATGCTTGTTGAGACCAGATTTAAATCCAAAATTAGAAGTTTGTATTCCGATAATGGAGGTGAATTTATTCATTTAAAATCATATTTCTCCACTCATGGTATAAGCCATTACACTACTGCCCCATATACCCCTCAACAAAATGGTGTGGCCGAACGTCGCCATCGCCATCTTGTTGAAACAGGTCTTACCCTAATGTCGGATGCCTCTCTACCCCTATCTTTTTGGCCTCATGCCTTCCAAACCGCTACATATCTCATAAATCGTCAACCCACTCCACTTCTCCAAAATAAATCCCCTTTTGAGGTACTTTTTGGCCAAAGCCCAAATTATCTCAAACTTAGGAAATTTGGGTGCTTATGCTACCCCTTTACCCGGCCTTACAATAAAAATAAAATGCAGCCAAGATCTCTGCCATGTATTTTTATTGGATACTCTCCTATGCAAAATGCTTACAAATGTTTGGATCCTATAAAAGATCGGATCTATTTATCAAGACATGTTGTCTTTGATGAAGTGCAGGCCCTCCCCTTTCAGCTCACCCAACAGCCCACTACAAAACCAACCTCTCGGCCCATAATTCACCCTCTCCTTCTACCACAGCCCATCTCTCCACAGCCTGTTCCCCCAACTGCACCGACCGAGAGTTTGGAGAACCGGACTGTCGTTCACGCATCTGCTCCAGGTATGCTTCTCTCTTCTTCTTCTTCAATTTCCTTATCTAACATGTCTGCAGATCATCATACTCCTTCTCAAAATCTTGTTCATTCTGAGGAAACCGATACTGCCACCGCTGCCTCGTCTCCATCTATATCCCAAGATTGTGTACCCACCCGAACCCATCCCATGACAACACGATCGATGAACAATATACACAAGCCCAAACAAATCAATATCGTTTCCAAGCACCTCCTCCCGTCCACCCTTGAACCCACCTCTGTGACCCAAGCCCTTTCTCAACCTGATTGGCGCGCAGCCATGGCTGCCGAAATCACAGCTCTTGTCCGTCACGGCACATGGAACTTAGTTCCACCGCCCACTAACTGCAACCCAATTGGTTGCAAATGGGTCTTCAGGACCAAACGCAAAGCTGATGGTTCAGTGGACAAATTGAAGGCACGTCTGGTAGCTAAAGGCTATCACCAACGACCCGGGCTTGACTTCAAGGAAACTTTCAGCCCAGTGGTTAAACCGGCCACAATTCGAACTGTTTTAAGCATTGCAGTAATGAATGGATGGCCAATTAAACAATTGGATGTGAATAATGCGTTTTTACATGGCTCTTTGCAGGAACAGGTTTTCATGACTCAACCCCCCGGTTTCAAAGACCCTCAAAATCCATCCTTTGTGTGCAAGCTGCAAAAAACAATCTATGGTTTGAAACAGGCCCCTAGGGCTTGGTACTCTGCGTTGAAACTGTCCATTATTGCTATTGGTTTTTCTATTTCACAGGCCGATTCCTCACTTTTTGTTTATCGTCATAACTCAATTATTTGCTATATGCTTGTGTATGTTGATGATTTGGTTTTGACAGGAAATGATCAAAACTTTGTGGCTCATGTGGTGCTAAGACTTGGTGCAAATTTTTCCCTAAAAGACCTGGGTCCTCTTCACTTCTTCCTGGGTGTTGAAGTTGTTCCCACACCTACTGGCCTTTTCCTTTCTCAGCATAAATATATCCGAGAATTGTTGGACAACACACGCATGGCTGCTGCCAAAGATGTCTCAACTCCACTGTCAACAACACTTCCACTCAGCCTGTTGGATGGAACTGCCGCAGTTGATCCCACACCCTACCGTCAGCTCATTGGAAGCCTCCAGTATCTCTCTCTCACCAGACCCGACATATCGTTTGCCGTCAACAAATTGTCGCAATTCATGCACAAACCGACGGAGACACACTGGACTGCAGCAAAAAGACTCCTCCGGTACCTCAAGAAAACCATCTTCTTCGGCATCAATATCAACAAATATCCAGCTCCTTCACTCACAACATTCAGTGACGCTGACTGGGCTGGGGATGTTGATGATCGCTCCTCTACATCTGCGTACATTACTTTCCTCGACTGCAACCCTATATCATGGAAATCAACCAAACAACGTACTATTGCCCGCTCCAGTACCGAAGCTGAGTATAGAGCCCTTGCAAATGGTGCATCCGAAACTCTATGGTTACTTTCTCTACTTAAGGAACTTGGTGTCTCCCTCACACAGACCCCAACTCTCCTCTGTGACAACATTGGCGCCACTCACCTCAGTTTCAATCCCGTCCAGCACTCGCGAATGAAGCACATCCAAATTGACCTCCACTTCGTCCGAGATCATGTGCAGAAAGGAACATTCACTGTACGTCATGTCCACACCCAAGACCAACTAGCTGACTTGATGACAAAACCCCTTTCCCGGGAGCGCACAACTTTCCTCCGAAGCAAAATTGGCCTTACCGACGGAAGCCCATTTTTGCGGGGGCGTATTAAGGAAGGTGATCCAGTTCAGCACAACGGTCACATTCCAACATCCACCAAGGAAGGAAATCATGCAATGATCTCAGACACCAAGGATAGAAACAATCCGTTACAGTAATTAAAAGCATTCAACTGTACAAAACTTTCCTTAGATAAATTCTTGTAATCTCTTTATAAAGAGCATACTGTTGTATATACTCATCACTGCAATATACAAGCATAAATTGCTTTTACAGAACATTGATCCAGTGCTGAGTGTTGGGATTCTATAAAAGCGAAGTTTGCAGGATTGGTTGTATAGGGAGTGTGATTGGTGTTGGTGGAGTGAGAGGGGTTGGAGGGTGAATTGGAGGTTTGGCTAAGTGTTTGGTTGGATTTTTAAGTAGTATGATTGGAATTGGAGGAAAGCTGCGACCTAGGCGTTGAGGAAGTTGGCTTTTGTGGAGAGGGATGGTGTTGCTGAGTTTAAGAGTGAGTGATTGAAAGTTTTCGAGAATCGGAGATTTGATTGTGTTAGTGACACTTTCTGTGCATGATTTTTTTTAACTATCTAGGTGAAGTCTGCAAGGGAGGTGATGAATGAGACAATAGAGGCATGGAAGCAGGTTCTGGATGTTTCAGAGGAGGAATATCCTATTGATAAAGATTAATTCTTAGTTTAAAAATATTACAAATTAGGAAAACAAGAAATCAGGAAAATGTTTAGGAACGATTTTGGTATATTTATTTTCTTAGTTTTCCATCCTTAAATAAGATTTATTGTACATGTATATATATATATATATATATATATATATATATATATATATATATATACAAGTTCTATGCAATAAAGAAGTGTTGTAGTGAATCGATACAAACAATTATCTCTAAACTACCTGGACACTGTTGACATATCCGCCTCCTCAATCACTGGCTTCTTCCAGAGGTAATAAGGAGTGATTCTTTTCTTTTCTTTCTTTTTCAAGATTTGATCTTTGTAGTCGTGGAGAATCTGTTATCTGTTTTGGTTTTGTTGATTAGTATATGGGATCATAAGAATGCATTTGAATTGGAAGTTTCTTCTGATTTCAATCCATATCCTTACTTTCTGCTGTGTAATTTTAGACTTGAATAATGGAATTTGTCATGTTTTTTCGTTTTGTGGTCTCTAGATTTATGGTTAAATGAATTTGAAAGTTTTAATCGTCTGCATGGCATTATTTGGATCCTCGTGTTGCTAATTATGGGATTTTGTTCTTGTTTGTCTGTCTAGCCCATTTCTAAATTTGGTCTTTTGTGACCACAGAAGATGCAAGTGATGGGCACCACAGGCCTGGATCCAAAAAAATCACCTTGCGAATGAGGACAAATCCATTTTGGCTATCAAAAATACTCCACCTGACAATTCATTAGCAACCACAACTAGGAAGAGAGGTCCTTTAAAGAGCACTGACGAGAGAACTAGTCCAACAATTTATGGGAAAGCAGACCAGAAGAAGATGGTGGGCTGGAAAGTTGAAGTTTCAGTTCCTAATAGCATTTCATCAACTCTACCTGGGGAAAATGATCTTAAGATGAAAAATGCTAAAGTTCCCGAAAAAAGGTTTGCAAAGCCAGAAACAAAACGATCCTTTTTTAGTAAGAACTCGGATGACAAGAAACTTAAATTTGGTGGTTTCAAGTCTGGATCTTGTGTGGCTCCTTGTCATGAGGAGAGCCCTCATTCTACTGTTGTAGCTAGCAGTAGCAGTGGGACAAAGAATCACCATAGTAACCACAATGAGTGAGAGGATTTATCTTTGATTTGAAACCAGCTTGTTCAGAATGAAAGACAGTAATCTAGCCTACTATATCTTCTGGAGGTTGGTTTCACTGACGAGAAACTTAGCGTCATCTTAGAATAACTTATTAGTACTTTGTTAGTGAAGGTCAATGTATCTAGATTTCTTATGATAATCTGTTCATCTCATTGTTGAACATAATTGAAAACATTTTGTTAATCTTGCTGATTGAAGCACTGGTGTATTTTAATTATGGTTTCGCCTCATGCTTTCTTCCATCCGCTCTCTCATCACATATAGAGTTTCATTGGGAGCTCGCAAATGGGATGCATTCCCTTGAGACACGTGTGCATGCCCTTGAGCTGGCACTGGATGAGATATCATATGATTTGGTTGTATCTAGTGGAAGGATGACTAACGCAGGTTCCAACAGAACCACATGTTTTACTACCTAGTGCAGACTTCTTGAGCTCCAAGTTTTGGAGGAAAACAGAAGGCTGCTATTCAAACTCAAGGATTTCTTTACCTAGGGGTACTCCATTATCAACTTTTATGCGTCATGGCTGACAGGAATGGCCATTCTGAAACAATTAATTTAGGGAACCAAAGGATACGGCTTCAGAGTGGTTGTGGTTTGATTATGAACCCCCCTGGCAAATATTCATGATGGCTCACGGGTGAACTTAGAGGTGACTCAACGATAGCCAAGGATCAACAGGTATTTCATACTGAACTACTATTCAAGTTGTTCTACTATCCACCTCTCTTGTTTTGATTGTTTAGATTTATAACTTGCATGTCTTGGTGTGATAGGCATTTTACAGAGCCTAGATTTTTCCCTTCCCCTTCTACATACACTTCTATGGAATTTCCTGCTTAATGTGCAGTCAGTTGGGCATTTGTTAATGAACAGTCCCAAGTCTTGGACTAAAAATTAGTTAACTTGAGGGTTTATGGACATAATATCTCCTTTTTTGTTCTTGTTTTCTTGTCTGTTTTTAAGGTTGGAGTATTGTTTGAAAACTCAGGTCATCTGGACCTTCATGTTCCATTAATTACTCAAGGATCTATTTATGAATATTTCTTTTATGGAACTAGGTGTCCTGACCGCTTATGTTCAACTCGACTAATTCCACGGACTCTAAAATTTATGATCAATTAAAACCTCCAGTGACCCTGACTGATATGAAATTCAAAATGGCGACTTCTGGGAAGCAAACCCAGGACCTAACCAATTAAGCCACCCCTTTAAAGGTTATGAATATTTCTTCTTGAAGCTTCCACCTAAAAGTTTCCTACTATTAGTTTTTTTATGCTTTCTTACCTATTCAAGTTGGCTCAAGTAGTATTAGTGTTCCTCTCCCTAAGAGGTCTCCGAGTTCAAACCTCTTCTTTTTATTATAACAAAAAAAAAAACAAGAAGCTTGCAAAATCTAAGGATGTGCTTCCATAGTCTCTGTTTAATAGATCAAGTCTGCAAAACAATAGTGAAGGGAAAGTTAAAGACTATGAGTTAAGAGTCCCAGTAAAACAACCAATTCTATTGTCACCTTCATTAGTAACAGGGTGAAAGAAAACAATTCATTCCATAATTCTTCATTTTTGCATAGCATTCCTTTTCTTCTGATCATTCTGAATGCCAACAAAATGGTGAGAGACAGAGAGAGATATTCTGAGGATTGGGAGAACAGGTTACCACCAAATATCCCTAGCCTGGTGTAGAGTTGTTGAATTTGTGTAGTGAGCACTCACTCTTGTTTCCACTGGAATGGTTTCAATTTCTCTTCTTATTCTTGTGATTATCACGTATATGAAAATGGTAGTGATAATATGCATCTCTTGATGACTAGAATGTCAGCTTTAGAAATACTCAAAAAGATTACGAGTCAGGTATTGCCATATCCATAAGAGCTTATGTCATTCTAGGCTTTATATAAATTGCGTCATGATCAATAAATAGATGCAATGGATTGTCACAGTTGGTTAATTACAAAGGAGTATGGTAGGACCATACTGATCAAATTTAACGTTCTTTAGGATAAATAAGTATTTACCTGAAACTATCTAATACATCGTTTAGTGGTAATAGATTGGGATTAAGAGATTTGTTCCCTTTAATTTTAGGTTCGAGCCATGTGGTTGCTAATATGATGATCACTAAAGGCTTATATGATTGTTAAGTTCAAGTTTGTGGAATTAGTCGAGGTGCACGCAAACTGACCCAGACATTCATGTTAATAAATGATGGGATTCAAGATATTCAAGATAATGATAGAGATGTTGACAGATTGTACACCTATATTTTAGGCATTTGACTATATCTCTTAGCTAACGTCTAGGCTATAAATTAGGCAAATAGTATGTTATTGTATAACTGATTACAGATATGCATGGCCTTGTACAATGACTATAAATACAACTGAATCGCAACCTTAAAGGATTGAGTTATTCTTCTGCAATATTCTCTCTATTCTTTCTATAAAAAAAAGTATTTAGGTGCAAGCAGCCATTGCAAAATCTTTCACCAAAGAAGATTAACTGCAGAACACTCATCATAGATAGTCCTAGACCTACATGGATGGTTGGAGGGGAAAAAATTAAACACTTTTTTATTTATTTAGGCGTGTTTTTTTTTTTTTTTTTTTTAAAATATTTGTGAATTTAAAATCTATTATATATTGGATAATACATTTCTGCATAATGTAAGGGTATTCAAATCGCAAATCTTACTAGAACTACTCTTCTTTTTTTTTTATCATGGGTGTGTGATATGGTTTTTGATGCAACAAGAAGGAGAAAACAATTCTTAATTGTGGGTACAAAAATTAAAGCAGGTAATCTAATAACGTAAACTGCAATAAGAGCTTGGTTTCTTTATGTTAATAAAAATAAAAGAAAAATAGCTTAGACATCATTTTAACAAATTAGTCGACTATAAACGTTAATATACTGTATGTAATGATATATTATATTTATCCGGATAAACTTGAATTGATATGTAAAATCTGCATGATAATCTTATAAAAAATAAATAAAATAAAAATGAAAATTTAATTTCTAATTAACTCAATATTAAAGGATAACATTTGTAAAAACAATAATCAATTAAAAAAATAATCCATGTGAAATTGAGTCAAATACTCAAATTCATGATTAGAGCCATGCACATCAATGGATTTAATATTTTTGATTTTATAATATGATAATAAAGCATATGTGTTTTTTTGTATGCAATTTCTTTTTTCAAAAAAAAAAAAAGAACAACAAGGAAGACATGCAAGGCTAAGAGAGCAAAAGAAGTTTTAATTATTTTTAAGCTAAATAATACAAAAAGGTGATTTTATTTATTTATTTTAAGTTAAATAAAAAAATAGGTCATTACCAATATAAGGTTAATACTTTAAAAAAGGAAAATTCATTAAATAACAAAAAAAAAAATGTTATAAGGTAAAAGGTGCATGTTTGGCCAATCAACAAGAGTCTTGTCGATCCATACCTTTAAAAAAAAAAAAAAACATTAAAGGAGACAATATGACATCTACCTTTTATTTTATTTAAAAATAAATAAATGAGATGACATCTACAACTCTAGAATCTAGTAATTGAAGGATCCTTGAAAAATCAAGGCATGACATTTTTATGCTTGAAACTTCAATTTGCAACTCATTTTTTACTTAAAACACTTGGAAAGTACCGTAGAGATCTTGATTAACCAATTTATAGCTTCAAATAACCTAGAAATTAGTTCAAAAACCCAAAATCAACATGAATTCTAAAAACTTCTCAAGTTTATATCTACCTCTCAATCGACAGCGATGCCAAAAAAAACACCTCAAAGGCACTCCTCTCATCGAATAAAACCTATGAACACCAAAATCTATATCTTTTGTTGTCAGAATCGATATTAATCTACACACTTTCTCTATCATCAAAATACAATACTCTCTCAAATGAATGATTGAAAAAAATGTACCAAAATTGAATTTATAAAAAGTGAAAGGACTAAATTTAAAGAAAATAAATATCAAGTTTGTGTTGTCTAGATGGTCAGAATGAACCTGCAATACATATAACAATCAATAAATATCAAGTTTCTATATACATATCTCATGAAAAAAATAAAATAACACCTATTTCCATTTTAATTGTCATATCTTTGACTCCAAATTTAATGTCACGTTGTGATTTTTTAACCATATTCATTACACCCTTCTAATCCTCACCTATACCCCCCCTCAAAAAGGCCACCTTAGATTTTTATTTAGGTCAAGTCCCATCCAAAATGACTGACTTATTTTTCATTTAGTCAAGTCCTCATACAAGGTATATCATTTACCATTAAAGCCTATTGAAGCACAATCAATGCTGTAGTACAAACTTGATGCTTAAGATGATGATGTTTGTGCCAATATATTATTATCTCTCTACAATATTGGGGGAAAAATGGTTGAAACTTAATGTTGGAACCAATGGTGAGGAAGATCAAAGTTGATAAGCAAACAATAAAGGTCTTTACAGTTCATCATGCTAAGGCATAGATTAGACAACAATGGGAGACTCTAGTTCTACAATGTGGTCATATTAGATTCAAGATATGAGAAAAGATAGGACTAGTGAAGACTGGTATTGATGAGGCAAATCCTTACGACATTATTATGTTAGGGCAAGTGATCAGAATGGTGTTGCTTACATACAAACAAGGTGTTTAGATTGTAAGTTGAACTTGAAAACAAGGTATGCTAGCCATGAAACATCTTGAATTTAATATTTGAAGGGGGGTGTAATGTACAATTTATATTTTGTGTATTTGTTTGAGATGAAACCATATAGGAGAAAGAATGACAAAGCAAATAAAACAAAAGTTACTCTACTTTACACATGATTAATGGTTAAGAAATAGAAAACAATTGGCCATTCAATTTGGCAATTGAAGGATTTAATCAAGGAAAACACAATATTAGAAATAAAAATGATAAAAAAAAACTCACCATTAAAATTTGTAATGAAATGTGAGAGATGGACAATTCACATGTGTCTCCATTGTATTTTCACCACCTCACCACCTAGAATTTTTTATATATATATATAATTATAGTGCTTGTATCTTATATTTATAATTATCTTATTTTACCTTATAAACATAATACTCGCATCCATGCAATTTACAAGAAGAATATATTGAAAAACCCACTTTATACAATACTTGATTTGATTTATTATCATTATTATTATTATTATAGGGAAATTATAGGATTGTCCAGTGATAGTTTGCTTTTAACTAGTCTCAAAATTGAAAAGACTTGACATATAAATGACAAAAAAAGTGTTTATTAACTGACGAGAAAGGGGCATTAAATTTGATCTTTCAAAATAAAAAACAAAAATAGAATACATGTCTTTTATCTCTGAATCATTTCTTTTAAAACATTAATCAAATGCTACCACATAGACTGAGGATTTGATAGTTTCCCAGCAATACAGAAAAGCTACACGAATAAAAGGATCTTGTGAAGAAAAGGGCAAAGATAGACAAGGTAACAGCTTTCTTGCTCTATCAGCTGCAGTGAAAAGAAGTCCACTCAACAAAAAGAATCCCAGAAGCATTATTTTCCCAAGATCACACGTGTATTTCTCATGTTGGTTGCACAACAAAAGAAAATTGGAGAATTTAATTAGCGGCCTGGAGTTACAGCTTGCTAGCATATTAATGTTTACATAATAATATCCCCCCACTCCCTTCACCAACACTTGTTCTGAACTTTGAAGACAGCAGTTAAATTTCAAGTCATGGGGATTGCTCTCCAGTATCTTGCTTGTCCATTTTCTGCAGAAAAACGACAAATCCAGTTAGAGATCAAGAATGAATTGGGATATCATGACCTTAGGTTTCACAAAAGCATGCTATTTTATAGCTCACATTTGGTCAAAAGGAAAGGGGAGGCAATGCATAGCAACTTCAGCTAATTCAAATGAAATTGGTAAATTGTGAAACCTAGTGCAAAGAGAACAGCAACAAACAAGACAATAATTTATCTGCAATACACAGAACATTCTGACCACCAGATGAATTTGTAAAGCTTAACAATAGAAACCTCCAATGACAACCATAAAGAAATATCAGGGAGCATAATTCCAGAAGCCATGAACAGCACTATCCATCATGGCAGTGAATAGAAGACCCCAAGCAAATATTCATGAGCTCAGATGACATAATCATTCCCCAGTTGATGAGGGGCAGAAAATGTACACAGAAAGGAATTAAAAGATGGACAGCAGTAGAATATAAATAGAGAAGGAAAAAAGATCAAGGCCACAGCCCAATACTCAGCAAGCAAGAAAGTAACAACAGACTAATAATGGATCTTGTGAACAATTATGCAATCAAGTACAGTAAAGTAAGCATTCTGATTCCATAGGAAGCAATGGCATTCAAAATGCTTCGGACATTGCACTTCCTCCTATTCGTATTCACTTCGTAAAAATCAAAATACCAGAAGGTTGAGAGACAAGTAGGGTGTAAATTGTGTCCCGTGATAAAATAATAGATTGACAGCCTGATTCAAACATAAACGTGATCATAAAGCAAATGGTATTTATATCACTTCAACATAACTCCCGAAATCCACTACTTGAACTACATGCTTTCAACTGCTCTTGCATGCACCAATTTAAGGAGTTTCAATTGTTCCTATAGGTTACATAGTGAAGGGGTTACGATCTTTGAGACATATGTCAGGATGCATCTCAAAACACTATCCAAATTTAACCCAAAATATGTAATCAGAATAGAGTCAACTCAAAAATCCTACAGTATCGGTATGATGACAATCTTTCCAGATACTCTTTCATACTTGCAATAAGCTAAAATTTTCAGAATCTGCTAACATGAATCTTAATCTGAGGCCAAAAAAAAAACTGTAAATGGGCATCTCAAACCACCAAGAAAATCTAAACGCTAGCTAAAAACCGAAACTAGAAAAATTAATTAAGAGGGTGTCTCAATCACATTAGTGTCCGTAAATGAACCCTAGGAATAGCAATGATATCTATGTACAATCAGAAAAGCACAGTAACATTCAATTGCAAACGTAGCTAAACAAACAATATGAGCACGACCCAGATGTATATTTGGCTCAAAACTTACAAAAAATATATGGATCTCTTAAGGGATCAATGAATGGAAATTTGTTACAACCATTGAAGAATTAGTTACCGATTGAGCGTTGTGCCAAGAAAGGCCCCTGTAGACGTTGGCAGAGAAAGTGGCGGCGAGGTAAATGGTAGCCACCCCCAGGCCTGCCGTGAAGGCCTTAAATGTCCAATCTCCTGCTCTGCTTGCTATTCCCATCCTCTCCCTCTCCCTTTTTTTAGTTTATTTGAACGATTCTGTTTAAGATACAGCAGAAAACAAAAACCCCTTCTTTTTATGAGCCGGGGAGAGAGATAGAATAAGATTTTAGGATTTTCTTTTCTTTATTTCTTAGATAATCGCTGGAAATTGGGATGTAGCCCTAATTGTATTTTATATGTAAAATACGTTTTTTCTATCTTATAGATTCCTCAGTCTGAGGGGAAAACGTATAATTAAAAATATAAAAAAAATCAAGGATCAGATGTAGAGGATGTTTGTTTTTGTAGTGTAACGGGAGGTTATAAAAAAGTTAAGGGATTGAGTAATTGGTTAATTTTTGAGAAGAATTTTTTTTTGATATAGAACCCACCTATTTTTATTTGCAACCAGAGTTTCACGGAAAGCAACAAATACATTGCGGTCTGGGGGCTGGGGCTGGGGGTGCGGGTATTTTAGTTTATTATTTATTATATTTGTATTTTAGTTTATTATTTATTATATTTTCTTATAAAAAATATTTTTTTAATATTAAAATAATTTAAAAATTAATAACAATAAATAAATGTATTAGAAGGAGATTACAATTTTAATTTTTGTCTCACAATACTAATTTTATTTCAGATGATATTTTACTATATATTGTTCCGGGATCGCAGAGGCCTTCACATATGGATTTATAGTTCGTGTTGAAATTACAATTAATTTGATGGGAGAATAAAAACAAGTGTCTAATTTACTTGAATTATTAATTACATTTTATTATTATAATTATTAAATATTTAAAAAACAATATATATATATATATATATATATATATATATATATATATATATATATATATAAGTAATTTCACAAGTTGAAAGCAATATGAAAAGCTTGGTAACTAAACACTTGAAATTATTTTTCATTAACCTCAAACTCAATCACAATTTTAACCAAATATTTTAAAAATTATTTTGAATCGCAACTAAAATACTTTTCATGAAAGTACTTTTTTAAAATCTCAACTACAAAAATAAAAGCAATATCAAACACACCATCTATGCCTGATATCCAGGACTAGTTATCGACTGATTAGAGGTAAGGCTAGAGTGGTGGTAACGAATCAGCCGCTGCTATCTGGATTAATTTTTTTTAAATATATATATATATTTTTACTGTAAGCCAATTTCAAAAAAGCATTAAATATTGTTTTTTAAAAATAATAATAAAAGAGATATTTAGAATATAACTATATAAATGATCCGAGTTTTGCCGTGAATCAGTTTTAGGAAATCATCAAACGTTCAGCCCATAATAAAATTCATCGAATATAATTTTGAAATAGGTCAATAATACTTAAAAGTGTTTGAAGATAAGAAAAAACAAATTGAAAACAAAAAATAGTCATGGAGATCAAAATAGTGAATTAGATGCAAGACAGCGGCGAATCCACATAATACATTATGTTATACGATGCTTTTTAAAAGTATTTTTGAAAGAATTTTATTTTTATTTTATTTTAAATTTAAAAATTGATATTATTAAAAATAATTTTTTAAAAATAAAAAATATATTATTTTAATACATTTTAAAATAAAAAACAAACTCTAAATATACTCTCAAACATAAATTTAAACTTAAGTATGATTTTGATGAAATTGTGTGATAAAATATATTGAGTGTAAATATATGAAGTTGTATGAGCACCAACCGGCCCAATAGCCCACGTAAAACATTGATATCTTTTTTTCTTTTTTCCTTTTAATTTGTGGAGGGTAGGCTATTCTTGTTTCAATTTTTATTTTATTGTTCATTTACGAGCTTGCCCCTTAAAATTCTAATTTGAGGCTTGATTTTATATATATATATATATATATATATATATATATATAACAATGATTTTCTTTTGTATAAATTAGACATAATTAGTTTATTTCACAACTTCTATTTTTATTATAGGCTAATAATTTAATCGAACATGTTTTTTTTTAAGGAGGCTTGCTTGATTCATTATATTTTTTTCTAAATTTTTTGTAAATAATTTAATTATTTTAACTTTTATAATATTTTTAATATGCACAACTTTTCATATTATCTCATCAACTTTTTGAAATATATTTTTCTTACCCGAGTCACGGTTGCCCTTAGGCCACCAATCTAGTCTAACATTGCTTAATGGGCATAGAAACATTTGTCCTTATCTTTTCTTCTCTTACCTTTCTCTTATTTATTATGTTTTTTTTTTTTTTAACTAATGCCCTTTTAATATATCATTTTGAAAAGTTTTTTTTTAAAATCCATGCTTTAATTAACAACCCCTCCATGTGTTATTTTTTTTTGAATTTAAAGTATTTTAAAAAATAAGACAAATTATTTAAGTACATACTTGACATATTTTCTATTTTTCTTTATTGTATTTTTTATTAATTTAACTGATATTTTTAATATTCACATCACAACTTTTTATTTTAATTCATGTCTATTGATGTTAGAAATCCATTCTGACATACAAATTGATTGGACATATTCAGATAATTGATCTTTGTTATGATATTATATACCTTGATATATACCTTAATATAAGCTATTTGATTTTTCAATTTTCCCATGAAATGGTTTTTTAATTAAACTACTTTAATCTGATGTCTTCAAGAGGCATGACATGGTGACAAAAAATTTAAGATCTTTCTTGCATGTTTCAGGTTCGAGTCAAGGTGTGCTCACCTGTAAGAGTTTAGAAAAGTCGGGGTTTTACTTAACCCGGACCCATAAAGAACACCTAAAGAAAATGAGGTTTCCTCGAATAAAAAAAAAACTTTGATCTAATGACTTAAAATGCACAACGAACATGTAACACAAACATATCTCATGTTCATGCCATGTTGTTAGTTGTTAGCTAATTTTTCTCAACATAAAATGAAAGTAATTCAAAATCTAAACTACTCATTGATCTCATTTTAAGCACCCTTTTTTTTAAACCATGTCCCTAGAAGATCTTTTTTCTTGAAACTCAATAACAACCTATAACATCTTACAAAATAGACATATTTGATAAAGAGAGAAAAATCCCTATGTAAAAGCTCTAGAAATACCTAAGTTAGCATTAACCATCAACCTAGGTTTAACTCTTTTTTTAATCCCTACAATTGACGACTCAAAATAGACAGATATTGCTTTTCATTGATTTAAAAGTTTGTCATTATCTAAAAGCTAAAACAGGTCTTGGTCCGATTATTGTTCATAGTGAGACAAATCACTGTGGATGGCAATAGTAATAATCAGTTTTTGGGTCGGTTCGGTTTGTTTGGTTCACCGGTCTATAGTTTTTTTTAATTTTTTGCACAGTGAAATAACGATTTTATCCCTCAAAAAAGGCTACTGGATGGAGGGGTTCCACAGTAATTGCACATTTTCGGTCCGGTCCGGTTTGGGTAACCAATTTATTTATTTTTTAACATTTCTTTGCACTAAAAAATAATAATTTTGTCCCTCGAAAAAAACAAAAATCAAGTCTGGTCGGGAGGGGTGTCCCGGTAATTTACTATTTTTTTCTGCCAAATTACTGTTAGCGCGTCGCCGGACGCGCCGTCCATTGCCGCGCTCACGCGGGTTTTGGATGGTGCGTGCGGTGTATTCCGGCGTCCAAAAATATCCAACCGACATCTAGAATGATTTTCAGCCATATTCTCTTTCTCTTGGTGCGGCACGTGTGATTACAGGGTGCCTGGAGACGTGTCAATGGTCGTTTGAATCCCTCCCTTTTCTCTCTTCTACTTGCGCAAGCACACGTCAGCGCAGCTGTTTATTGTGATATTTCCTTTTAGTCCCTGCACTTTCTATTGATTTTACGGTCTTTATTGCTATTATATACATTTTGATTTGTTTCAATTTGGTCCTTGAATTGAAATTGATTATATATTGTAGTTTCATTTAGGTCCTCAGTCTTTGAATTTTTTAATTGGTTTGAAATCCTTAATATTTTCGGTATCAAAGTTTTGTTTTATTTCAATTTTATCCTTCAATGCAAATTTATTATAAATCCTTAATATTTTCGATATCAAAGTTTGATTTTTTTCAATTTTATCCTTCCATGCAAATTAGTTATAGATTTCAATTTCATTTCGGTCCTAATTCTTTTTATTTCTAGTTTCATTTTAAATTATTTAATTTTATCAGTATCAATGTTTAGATTTATTTCAATTTTGTCCTTCAAATTAAATTTATTATATATTTGTTTTTCATTTTCACCATTATACTTTTAATCTTGGATTTTATTTTAATTCTTATATATATATATATATATATATATATATATATATATATATATATATATATATATATATTTCTTGCATAGTTTTTATTTGTGTCCATGTTTATATGTACATGCTCGTAGTTTTTGCTTTCAATTTTTCTTTATTTCCAATGTTATTAAGATTTTTTTATTTAATGTTCAAATTTTAATATGTACTGGTGATCATTTGAAAATTAATAATTATTATTCTCTCTTTTTTTCCTTCAAGTCAAATAATTTCTTAAAATCTAATAATTTTTTTATTTTGTCATTTATTTTGTTTTTTAATTGCTTTTTTTGTTAATATTGTTAGGTCTTGAATTTTCTAATTCTTATAGATAAGACATTCAAAATAATAATAATAATTATTTGTTAGTTTTGTTTTCTTTTAAATATGTCAGACTAATTATATATTTTGATATTTATTCAATATTAGCACCTTAAAATACACACACACATATGACCTAGGTATTTTTGAAAAACAATTCCTATTATTGCTTTGAAATACTTTTAATATAATAATATGAGTAATAAATCTTATAAAATAAAAAAAAATATGGATTTTTTTTTCTAACAATAGGCGAGTTGCTGTGTTTCCCGCATTTTGCCATGATAATGGAAAGATTTCTACACGTTATCAGTCCAGTAAAATCCATCATATTTTTGTGAGGCTTCCCACAAAATTTGGGGTCATTCCGAGCTGGTTCCTATTTTTTATGAATTTCTGGATTTTTAATGGTTGGAAAATATAAATAAATACTTCCCGATTTTTAAAAATTTTGAAACAAATATTACAGTTAGATTGGATATTTCCAAACCTCTATGCAAAATTTTAGCTTCAAATTATGTTTTTTGAAGGTTTTAGAGGGGGGCCAGCTGGGACCTAGTAGTGTCTCCCTCTGCTAGAGCTCCAATGACACTTATTGCTCTTTAGGGGGGTGCCCCCTGCCTGGTCTTGGGGGGGGGGGGGGGGGGGGGGGGGCAGGTGGCAGGTGCCCATGGGCCTGCCACGGGTGGTGGGCTGCTGTGCAGCGGAAAAAAAAGTGGGGGGAATGGATGGCCCGATATGTAGCCCCGGTATTGAAGACCTGATTTCCGGCCGGCGAAGACCCGACTCCCGCCACCATCGCCACGACGCCCGAAAAGTTGCCGGGCATGCTGGGGCACGTGGCCTGATGTGTTGCTGTTATCGATGACCCGTTTTCCGGCCAGCAGAGACCCCTTTCCGGCCGGCGAAGACCTGTTTCCGGCCACCGTCTCCGGGGCGCCTGCCAGGCTGTCGGGTGTGCTGGGGCTGCTTCTCCGTGGCGTGGGCCTGACATTCATTTGCTGAGCTCGCGCCAAGGTGCTGGCAGCCCCAGCGCGCCCGTTAGCATGGGGGTATGCCGGCAGCAGTGCCCCCTGCTTCTGCTCGCAATGCGGAGGCCTGGCTGACGTGCCAGGCGCGGAGTGCCATGGTCGGGGATCGCGTGGAGGGTTGTAGCCGGCGTGGGCGTGGCATTAAATTGCCAGGCTTGCGTCCCTGCGTCGGCCCTCCCCGTGATCCCTGACCTCATGGCGTGACGTGCCTGCTGCTGAGTCCTAGCCTGCGGCTTTCGAGCTTAGGCAGGCAGCCGCTTAGAGATTGCCCCTGTCGTGTCCCTCTTCGGTTAGTTTCTTGTCCCTCTGAGATCCTTCACGTCCAGCGGTGCGGGCACGATCTCGCTCGGGTGTTTCCACTTGCTCTCGCGGCCATGGTTCGCTCGTCGGGATTGTTGTTACGTGTACGTGGCGGTGCATGAGCGGTCATCGGGTTGTCCGTGTCGGCAGGATCCGTGCTTGTGCACCGAGCTGTCGTCCTGCAACCCCATCACTTTTAGCCCAAGGCCCTACAAGGCTTGCGGCGAGGCGGGGTTCCTGTGTTACGTACCCACCTTGGTGGAATTCGAATGTGAAGGTGTCCCTCTTTGTCTCGTGCGTCCCCGGGGGTGCGGGGCGAACCTAGCAGCGCGCCCGTGTTCCAGTTGAGCAGACTCTTGCTGAACTGGACCACGTGCGATCGCTCGTGCTCTCGGATGCAGAACGTGTAGCCGGCGTTGGGGCCTCCGCCCTTTCGACCGCCTTTTCGAGCTGCTTGTGCTCGATAAGATTGACTTCCTCGCTCGTCTCGGCCCCGCTGCTGGAATTTTCGGCGAACAATCCAAGCTGAAAAACTCCTCAGCCGACATCAAACCAAGAAGGAAACAACCACTGCTCCCCCAAAAAAGGCACCCAATCAGCCCACATCAATAGAGAAATGGTCTTTATCATGAAAGTGGAACACCGTGAAGAAATGTACCTGGAATCTCCCGAAAACTTTCTCAACCGAAGAAAAAGAGTTATCAAAAACCCTTTTATTTCTCTCTTCCCAAATAAGATAAACCGAAATGGCAAGAGAGGCTCTCCGCATCCTGGAGATCAAAAGCTTCCGCTTAGGACGAAGCACCCGAAGAGCACTAGACAGGGAGCCCATCCGGTGGTGAATATGAAGCCAGCGAACAATATTATTCCACAAGGAAGAAGTCCAAGAACACTTGAAGAACAAATGCCAATGAGATTCCTGATCCTGATTACAGAAAACACAACTAGTGTCTGCTGAAATGTAGAGAAGACGGTCTTTAGTTCTAAGCTTACCCAACACCGCAAGCCACAACACAAAGCAATGCTTCGGCAAAGACCGCTGCTCCCACACCACCCTATCCCAATGAACAATTCTGCCCTTCAGCCTGAAATGGTCATAAGCCTTAGCCGAGAGACGCCCTTCCCCCGCATTCCAAGAAGACATCATAGCAATAGCAGATGAACTACTACCAAGATCCTGGATAAGCTGATTCTTCAAAGAGACCAAGATCTTCCACAGAGGGGAGGCAACCTTCGAAGCTTGGGCATCCCAAATAGATTGGCCCGGCAGATAATAATGATTGATCCACTTAACCCAGAGAGAATCTGCTTGTAAGTGAATATTCCAAATATGCTTGACCAAGAAACTGCGATTCCTAGCTTTAATATCAAAGAGCCCCAGCCCACCTTCCTGCTTAGGCAAGCAAACAGTCTTCCAAGCAACCAAAGCGGAGTGGGATTTTTCCATAGTACCAGACCAAAGAAAATTCCTGCAAATGCGGATAATGTCCCTAATAACAGCATCCGGAAGAGGGAAGATACTTAGCCAGAACTGAATTATACCATAGAGAACCGATCTCAAGAGCTCCAATCTTCCCGCGAAGGAAAGATGCTTACCCACCCAACTCTAGACCGTGGCTTCCAGCTTGTGAATGAGAGGAAAATATTGGGAGACCAGCAACCGATGAGGACTGAGAGGAACCCCCAAATATTTGAAGGGAAAAGATCCTTCGGAGAAATTTGTGGCAAGAAGGATATCTTGCTTCAAAGCAGCACCAACCCCACCGAAATAAATGGAGGATTTGGAAGGGTTGATTTCCAAACCAGAAACCTGCCCAAAAACCTCTAACTGAAGCATAAGAGTCGTGATTGAGGCTTTATCACCTCTAGCCAGAAGCAGAATATCATCAGCAAACGCAAGATGGCAAATATCATGAGGCTTGCAGCGAGGATGAAAGTGAAAGGACTGCTGCCTAGAAACTCCCTTAAGCATACGGGAAAAGTACTCCATGCAAGTGATGAAGAGATACGGAGATAGGGGGTCACCTTGACGAATACCACTCTTCCCCGGGAAGAAGCCATAGAGATTACCATTCACCACCACTAAGAAAGAAGTAGACTCAACACACTGCATAACCAAGTGAGTAAACTGCATCGGGAAACCAAGGAGCCGAAGAAGATCGTGAAGAAAGGGCCACTGGACTGAGTCAAAAGCCTTTCTAAAGTCAATCTTCATGAGGGCTTTTGGAGAAGTGCGCTTCCTGCCATACTGCCGAAGCAACTCTTGCACAAGATTAATGTTATCCGACATAGCCCGACCACCAAGGAAGGCATTCTGCATAGGACTAATAATATCCTTCAAAACAAGGGCCAGACGATCAGCAAGAATTTTCGAGATAACCTTATAGATCACATTGCAGCAGGAGATAGGTCTAAAATCACCAGGAGAGGCAGCATGGGCAGATTTAGGAATAAGCGAGATGACAGCATGATTGATCTGCTTAAGCAACTTCCTAGATCGAAAAAAATCCTGCACTACCCCACAAAAATCTTCCCCAATAATCAGCCAAGCAGATTTGAAGAAGTGAGACGTGTAACCATCCGGCCCCGGGGCCTTATCATTCCCAATACCAAACAAGGCCTTCCGAATAATATCACAAGTGACAGGAGCTAAGAGGATCTCACTTGAGCTATTTGGGAGGCACGGGCCGCGGAGAACAACATCATTATCCAGAGGCAAGGTGGGTCTAGAGGACCCGTAAAGGTTCTGGAAAAACTGGATGAAGTCAGCACCAACCTCACTCTCCGAAGAAGTAAGAGAACCATCCCCTCTATGAATAGCTGAGATAAAGCTGCGACTATGCTTCTGACTCATCATCGCATGAAAGAAACTAGTGCCTCTGTCACTGTCCTTCAGAAAATCACATTTAAGCTTTTGGCCAAAAAACAGCTTTTCTGCTGACTTGAGCTTAAGAAGATGCAACCGGAGCCTCTTATCCTCAAGAGCGAGCTGCTGATTATTGGGATCCCCATGAAGAGCAGTCTGTAAAATATCCAAATCCGTATCAACACGAGACACCCTCTCGGAGATATGACTGAAATGCTGCTCATTAAGCTGCTTAAGGGGGGCTTTCAGCGACTTAAGCCTCTTGCACAAAGAATACATAGCAGACCCCAAGACTTCCATGTTCCAGCCCTCAGAAACAGTAGAGGAGAAATCGACATGAGTAGACCACATATTCAGGAATTTAAAGCTACGATGACCCTTGTCTTGAGGATTAATCCGAACAGTAGCAGAAGAATGATTGGAGAAGGCCCCTTGGTTACCAAAGTGGACATGAGCTGATTGGTGAAGGGAAGACCAAAGAGGATTGACCAGGACCCTGTCAATTTTGCTCCAGATAGAACCATTAGACCAAGTGTAATGACAGCCCGTATAAGGAAGATCACACAAACCCAAATCAAGATGGCACTTATGAAAATCAGCAATCTCATAAGCAGAAACAGCACTACCATTCAACTTATCATCCTGGGACAAGATAGAGTTAAAATCACCCAAAATCATCCAAGGACAAGCGGGGGACCACCTACGGAGAGAAGCCCATAAATCCCTCCTAGCAACAATGGTGTGCAGACCATAGACAAAGCTCACCTGAAAACTGACATGGCTGACAAGGCAGCGAAGAACAACATGAATACCCTGGGAGGAGCAATCAACGAGATCCACCATAACAGTAGACGGGTTCCAGAAAACAACAATTCTGGCCGAAGAAGACATGGCCGCATTAGTCAAGAATTTCCAGTGCTTCAATCTAAGCTTTTGCATAGCTTCAACCTTAGAAGAAGACATTTTATTCTCCAGTAAACCGCAAACATCAACTTTCTTTTTCTTCATGAGATTCACAACCTCATGCTGTTTTAGAGGACTATTAAGCCCCCTAATATTCCAGCAGTGGACAATCATCATAACGCAGGATTGGTAGGAAGGGTCCTACCATGTCCGCTAGAAGAAGATTTGGATTTCGTTCCCTTTCTAGTAGTTACTCCATGAACATCTTCCACAATATGCTTCCCTTTGCTGCTATTTCGGTTTGCATGATTTTTTGGCCGACCATTAGCCCCAAGGGGAGGCTCAACCGAAGCTACCACTGCTGCCCCAACAATTTCAGTCCCAGTTGCCACTGCTGCATCAACAATATCTGCCCCAGTTGCTACACCAGAATCAGCCCCCACTGTCACACCTGAAACGGCCCATGCAGCCACAAGAGGATCAACCCCAGCAGCCCTGTCTGTCATGCCGCGCATAGTCATGCTGTCTGATCTCACGCCTGCTGCGCCATTCACAGCCCTGGCTGCCGCGCCAATCACAGGCGCAATATCTTCTCCCATGCCTGCCACGCCACTCGCCTCTCTGGTTGGCACGCCACTCGCAGCTCTGGCTGGCGCACCACTCACAGGCGCAGTGTCTGCTCCGGTATCTGCCATGCCATTCGCAGCCCTGGCTGCCACGCCACTCCCAGCCTTGCCTGCCGTGCCATTCACAGCTCTGGCTGGCGCACCACTCACAGACGCAATGTCTGCTCTCATGCCTGCCACGCCACTCGCATCCTTGGCTGCCACACCACTCACCGGTGCAATGTCTGCTCCCATGCCTGCCACGCCACTCGCAGCCCTGTCTGTCACACCACTTGCAGCCCTGGCTACCGCGCCACTCACAGGCGCAATGTCAGCTCCGGTATCTGCCATGCCACTCGCAGCCCTGGTTGCCACGCCACTCGCAGCCTTGCCTGCCGCGCCATTTACAGCTCTGGCTGGTGCACCACTCACAGGCGCAATGTCTGCTCTCATGCCTGCCACGCCACTCGCAGCCTTGGCTGCCACACCACTCACCGGCGCAATGTCTGCTCCCATGCCTGCCACGCCACTCGCAGCCCTGTCTGTCACACCACTTGCAGCCCTGGCTGCCACGCCACTCACAGGCGTAATGTCAGCTCCGATATCTGCCATGCCACTCGCAGCCCTGGCTGCCACGCCACTCGCAGCCTTGGCTGCCGCGCCACTCACACTTTCAGCCATGATCTTTTTATGGCGCCAGTTACTTTTCTGCTTTTTCTTTACCGTTTCCCATTTGCCATCTGCATTAGCATCTTCAGCAGGCATATCATTATTCCCCCCAACACCATTAGCCACAGAAACATGCCCCCCAACACCATTAGCAGCTGAAACATTACTCCTCTTAGCATATTTGGTACATGTTTCCACCAAGTGGCCAAGAACTTTGCAATGGGAGCAGAATTTTGGAAGAGTTTCATATATAATCTGCTGCTCAATCATCTCACCATTCGGCAGACATAAATTAACAGATTCACGCAATTTCTTGCGAAGATCAATTTCAACTAAGACACGCGCATAAGATAACCGAGTCATAGAAGATGTTAACATGTCACATTGAATAGGGTTACCAATAACACTAGCAATCTTGGACAAACAATTTTCAGACCAACATCTCAAAGGGAGATTTGGCAACTTAACCCACACCGGAATGGTGGACATCTCCGCCATTCCGGCTGAATTGAAGTTAAAAAATTCTGGCATTTCGCGCAAAATCAAAGGCCTACCAAACACAAGATAGGGGCCTCCCCGCAAAACAGCAAGTTTATCATCTTCGTTCTTAAACTTGTAAATCAACCAACCAGATTCATGATGTGTCAAGACAACCTCACAATAGAAAGAATTAACAATGACTGCATTAAGAGCCTTATACCCAGGAAATTTACCCGAAACATATCCAATTAAGCAAGTTTTCCACACAGCACATTTAACATCCAAATCTTCCACAAGTAAAGTGCACTCATCGGCAGCAGATAGTTCAGCATAAAATTTCAATTTTGGACAGCTTGATGAGCTGCGATTAGACGCAAATAAATTTCTCCACTGTCCTAAGGGAGCAGAATTTTGGTTACCTGCACCTTGCGCAGTTGGTTGTTCAGTAGGTGGCTCGACAGACTGCTCAGTAGCATGCTCGGCAGGCTGCTCATCAGATGTCGCAGCAGGCTGCTCGGAAGGTCTCACGGCAGGCTGCTCGGAAGGATTCACAGCATGTTTCACAGCAGAATTTGCGTCCTTATGGTAATGAGCATTTGACTCCGATTCGCTTGAAGAAGAGTCCTCATCAACAGAATCTTCATCACCAGAAAATTCCTCCGAAGAAGAGGATTGGTGGTCTGAAGAGGAAGACACCGAAATTGCATCATCCTCGGAGCTAGTGGATTCCTTCAACAGAGAGTTGTCTATGGGTGGTGGCTGTTCAAGGGCCAGGGGGGGGGGATGATGGCTGCCAGAGGTTTGGGCGTTGGGGAAGTTAACCCAATAACAACCTTCACCGGGGATTTTTGGTGGGAGGAGGGGGATGGTTTTTTCTTGGCTTTCTTTTTGGCCATGGGAACGGCCTGGTGGAGGATTGTGCAGACATCACAGTGCTAAGCAAGGGTTGCCTTGGCTGAGATGCAAGGGGCCAGGCGGCTGGGCGTTGAGATGGGAATTAGGGCTGGCGGCTGGGGAGCAAAAGGGCCTGCGAAGAAGCACAGGCAGTGAAACTGTGGCGGCGCGCAGCAGGCAGGCGAAGAGGCGCGCGAGCAGACTGACGGCGCTAGGGCAAGCAGCGAAAAAAGAGGGGGGGGGGGCGCAAGGGAGAGCGGTGCAAGGAAAAAAGGCTGGCGAGCAACAGGCGAGCAAAAAGGCTAGGGATGCAAGGGGGCTGAGGACTGCTCGGAGCGGTGAGGGATGGGGACGAAGGCTGGGGTTGGGTGATTTTTGGGGTGGCTGGAGAAAAGGCCAGGGCAAAGGGAAAAGGAAGAAGAAGGTGGGGGGGGGGGAGCAAGAGGGGAAGGGAAACAGCAACCTCACGGTGAGGAAGTTGCCATCTCCGGCCAGCAGCAAGGGGGGAAGACCATGGGAGGGGGGGTTGGGGGTGGGGGGGGGGGGAGAGCGTCTCTCTCTAGTTTCTACAGAGAGCTCTTTCTTTTTTTTTGGTAAATTGTAAGTATATTAAAAAAAAAAAACAAAGAATAAACAAGACCGAGAAAACTCGGAGAGAACGGCAGCGAAAAGAGAACATGCTCCCTTATCGCAAAACAAAGGCCTTAGGAAATAAAAGATACAACAAAGCCCCTAAAAAGCCCAACCCAAAGCAAGGCCCAGCCCACAGAATCTGAAAAGGCCCACAAAGCAAATCAGCCCAAGGCCCACAAAGCAATCAGCCCAAGGAAACCATCTTCCCGCCCAAGGAAAAGCTCCATACGCTGTCATATCCAGCTTGGAGGGAAGAAAAAGCAGAACGCAGCAAATTGAATTCAAATTCAAATTTGAAGCACTGCCCATGTGGAGCCTGTCACGCCGAAAAGCAACTCCCAATGGGCACGCCACGCCTACACATCCCAAAAGATGTAAGCAAAACAGCAACAAGTAGCCTGCAACACGCAACGCCTCTACATCCGAAAAGAAGAAAACAGAAAATGCAGCCCCTAAATATCTGACATTAAACCGCCAGCACATTGTATTAAAATCACAAGTCAAAGCCCACGTGGGCTGCCTTATCTGCCACAAGCTACTTCAAGACCAGCTGCCAGCACTCAAAGTGCCTCTGCCAAGCAAACCACGCACGTAACTCGCCAAAGATAAACCGGGAAGATAAATTGAGCGACAGCACATCAGCACACCTTCCAAGCCTGCCCAAAGAAGGACAAAAAGAAGCTTCCAGCCAAGCTGCACAGCCACCCAAAGCAGGCTCAACAGCTCCCAAGAGCAAGAAGAAGGCTGCAGCACGCCACTCATCCAAATTCATGCGCTGAGCGGAGCACCAAAATGTAGCTTGTGATGGTCTTTTTCCCGGAAATGAAAGATGGTAAAGAACAGCTCCTGAAATTTCCGAAAAATAATGCGGACCGGCGAATGCATCGAATGAAAGACACGTTTGTTACGCTCCTCCCAAATTAAATACACCGTAATTCCTAACGAAATCCTCCTTAACCTGGACTCCATTTCATGGCCCCTTGTGTTAAGACCATGGAGCGCGCTACTCAAAGACAACATTTGACGATTAATCTTTAACCAGGATTTAATAAGATTCCAAAGCTGTGTAGACCAATGACAAGCAAAAAATAGATGCCGATGCGATTCATTTTCCTGCGAACAAAGAAGACAGAGAGGGTCCAGGGACATGAACTGCAGACGATCCTTCGTACGTTACTTGCCCAAGGCAGCTAACCAGAGGATAAAATTATATCGGGGCATAGACCAAGAATCCCACACAACACGCAACCAATTGACCTCATCCCCCCGAAGCCGGAAATAATCATAAGCATTCCTGGAAAAATTATCACTGCTATCCCAACTTCTGACCAAGCTAATCGCAGCTCCCTGGTTGCCACAAGCATTCAGGATTTGATTTTTTAAGGACAAAATGGCCTTCCATAGCGGAGAAGAGGTTTTACTTGCCTGCGTATCCCAAATAACAGAGGAACCAAGGTAAAAGTGATGCATCCATTGGATCCAGATGGAGTCTGCTTTGAGATGAATATTCCAAATATGACCAGCCAAGACAGTTTTGTTTCTGGCTTTCAAATCCAAAATCCCAAGACCCCCTTCCGACTTCGGGAGACAGACGCGCTGCCAAGCCACCAGAGCTGTTCTTTTCCCGATGCAACCTGACCACAAGAAACTCCTGCAAATACGGATGATACGAGATAAAACAACTCCCGGAAGAGGGAAGATTCCAACCCAGAATTGAACCATCCCATTTAAAACTGATCTCAGCAATTCCAGCCGCCCAGCATAAGTAAGAAATTTTCCCATCCAACCCTGAACAACTAACTCCAACTTATTTAAAAGAGGCGTATACTGACTGGCCAGAAGCCGATGAGGCTCTCCGCATCCTGGAGAGCACAAGCTTCCTTTTCGGGCGAAGCCTCCGAAGAGCACTAGACAGGGAGCCCATCCGGTGATGAATATGAAGCCACTGGACAATATTGTTCCACAAAGTAGAAGACCAAGAGCACTTGAAGAACAAATGCCGATGGGATTCCTGATCCTGATTACAGAGAACACAACTAGAATCTGCTGACATGTAGAGAAGACGATCTTTAGTTCTGAGTTTTCCCAACACCGCAAGCCACAAAACAAAACAATGCTTCGGCAAAGACCACTGCTCCCACACCACTCTATCCCAAAGCACAATGCTGCCCTTCGGCCTGAAATGATCATAAGCCTTAGCCGAAAGAGTCCCTTCACCCGTATTCCAAGAAGATAACATATCAGTAGCAGATGAACTACTTCCACAATCCTGGATAAGCTGATTTTTCAAAGAGACCAAGATTTTCCAGAGAGGGGAAGCCGTCTTCGAAGCTTGGGCATCCCAGATAGTTTGCCCCGACAGATAATAATGATCAATCCACTTAACCCATAAAGAATCCACTTGCGAATGAATATTCCAAATATGCTTGATCAAGAAACTGCGATTCCTGGCTTTTATATCAAAGAGCCCCAGCCCACCTTCCTGCTTAGGCAAGCAAACAGACTTCCAAGCAACCAAAGCAGAGTGAGATTTATCTACCTTTCCTGACCAAAGAAAATTCCTGCAGATACGGATAATGTCTCTGATAACAGCATCCGGAAGAGGGAAAATACTTAGCCAGAACTGAATCATCCCATGAAGAACCGATCTCAAAAGCTCCAATCTCCCTGCGAAGGATAGATGCTTGCCCATCCAACTCTGAACAGTGGCTTCCAGTTTGTGAATAATAGGAAAATATTGGGACACCAACAATCTATGAGGGCTGAGAGGGACCCCCAAGTATTTGAAAGGAAAAGATCCTTCAGTGAAGTTCGTGGCCTGCAGAATATCTTGCTTCAATACATCACCAACCCCACCAAAATAAATGGAGGATTTGGAAGGGTTTATCTCCAAACCAGAAACCTGCCCAAAAACCTCTAACTGACGAAGGAGAGCCGTGATCGAAGCTTTATCACCTCTAGCCAGAAGCAGGATATCATCAGCAAACGCAAGATGGCATATATCATGGGGCTTGCAGCGAGGGTGAAAATGAAAGGACTGCTGCCTAGAAACTCCCTTAAGCATACGAGAGAAGTACTCCATGCAGGTGATGAAGAGATACGGAGAGAGGGGATCACCTTGCCGAATACCACTCTTACCCTGGAAGAAGCCATAAAGATTGCCATTCACCGCTACGGAGAAGGAAGTGGACTCCACACACTGCATAACCAAGTGAGTAAACTGCGCAGGGAAACCAAGAAGCTTAAGAAGATCGCGAAGAAAAGGCCACTGGACAGAGTCAAAAGCCTTTCTAAAATCAATCTTCATGAGGGCTTTCGGAGAAGTGCGCTTCCTGCCATACTGTCTGAGTAACTCTTGCACCAGATTGATATTATCCGTCATAGCCCACCCCCCAAGAAAAGCATTCTGCATGGGACTAATAATATCCTTCAAGACAAGAGCTAGACGATCAGCAAGAATTTTCGAGATGACCTTATAGATCACATTGCAGCAGGAGATAGGCCTAAAATCACCAGGAGAGGCAGCATGAGCAGATTTAGGAATGAGCGAGATGACAGCATGATTAATCTGCTTAAGCAACTTCCCAGACCGAAAAAAATCCTGAACAGCCCCACAAAAATCCTCTCCAACAATCGACCAAGCAGATTTGAAGAAGTGAGCCGTGTAACCATCCGGACCTGGGGCCTTCTCATTCCCAATACCAAACAAAGCTTCCCGAACAATATCACAAGTAACCGGGGCTAAGAGAACCTCACTAGAGCTGTTCGGAAGGCACGGGCCACGGAGAACAACATCATTATCCAGAGGCAAGGTGGGCTTAGAGGACCCGTAGAGGTTCTGGAAAAACTGGACGAACTCAGCACCAACCTCGCTCTCCGATGAAGTAAGAGAACCATCTTCTCTATGAATAGCTGAGATGAAACTGCGACTATGCTTCTGACTCATCATCGCATGAAAGAAGCTAGTACCTCTGTCGCTGTCCTTCAGGAAATCACATTTCAGCTTTTGGCCAAAAAACAGCTTTTCCGCAGACTTAAGCCTAAGAAGGTGCAACCGAATCCTCTTTTCCTCAAGAGCGAGCTGATGATTATTCGGATCCCCATGAAGAGCCGTCTGAATAATATCCAAATCCGCATCAGCACGAGATACCCTCTCGGAGATATGACTGAAATGCTGCTCATTTAGACGCTTAAGGGGCCTTTTCAGCGACTTAAGCCTCTTGCACAAAGAATACATAGCAGACCCCGAGACCTCCATGTTCCATCCCTCCGAAACAGTAGATGAGAAATCAACATGAGAAGACCACATATTCAGAAATTTAAAGCTACGCTGGCCCTTGTCTTGAGGATTGATCCGAACAGTAGCAAAGGAATGATCGGAGAAGGCACCTTGATTTCCAAAATGAACATGAGCTGATTGGTGAAGGGAAGACCAAAGGGGATTGACCATGACCCTGTCAATTTTACTCCAGATAGAGCCATTTGACCAAGTGTAATGACAACCCGTGTAAGGAAGATCACACAAACCCAAGTCAATTTGGCATTTATGAAAATCTGTAATCTCATAGGCCGAAACAGCACTCCCGTTCAACTTATCATCCTGGGACAGAATAGAGTTAAAGTCGCCCAAAATCATCCAAGGACAAGCGGGGGACCATCTACGGAGGGAATCCCATAAATCCCTCCTAGCAACAATAGTGTGCAGACCATACACAAAGCTCACATGGAAACTGATATGACTGACAAGGCAGCGAAGAGTAACATGGATACCTTGGGAGGAGCAGTCAACAAGATCCACCATAACAGTAGACGGGTTCCAGAAAACAACAATTCTAGCTGAGGAAGACATGTCCGCATTAGTCAAGAATTTCCATTGCTTCAGTCTAAGTTTCTGCATAGCTTCAACCTTAGAAGAAGACATTTTATTCTCCAGCAAACCACAAACATCAATATTCTTTTTCTTCATGAGATTGACAATCTCATGCTGCTTTAGAGGACTATTAAGCCCCCTAACATTCCAGCAGTGGACAATCATCATAATGCAGGATTGGTAGGAAGGGTCCTGCCATGTCCGCTAGACGAAGCTTTAGATTTCAATCCCTTTCTCGTAGTAACTCCTTTAACCTCTTCCACAATAAGTTTCCCTTTGTTGCTATTTCGGTTTGCATGGATTTTTGGCCTATCATTGGCCCCAAGGGCGGGCTCAACCGAAGCCACCACAGCTGTTCCAACAATCTCGGTATCATTAGCCACTGCCGAATCAGTAATATCAGCCCCATTAGCGACACTAGAATCAGCCCCCACCGTGATACCTGAAACTGCCCAAGCAGCCACAAGAGGGTCAATCTCAGCAGCCTTGTCTATGGTGCCCCGAATAGCTTTGACAGTTGGCGCACCAGCCGTGGCCTTCACAGCCCCAATTGGCACACCAGCCGCGCTCTTCACAACCCCAGTTTGCGCACCAGCCGCGCCCTTCACAGCCCCAGATGGCGCACCAGCCGCACCATTCACAGCCCTAGATGGCGCACCAGCCGCATCCTTCACAGCCCCAGTTTGCGCACCAATAACTGGCCTACTGCCATCATTCATGCCCACCACACTATCAACTTTGCCATTCACATCCTTGGCTGCCCCATCACTCGCGGCCCCATTAGA
>OZ037744.1:24932480-24937480 GCA_964035475.1 Salix caprea
TATTAAAAAAACAAAGAATATACAAGACTGAGAAAACTCAGAGAGAACGGCAAACAAAACAAAAATGAAAAGGGAACATGCTCCCTTATCGCAAAACAAAGGCCCTAGGAAAGCAACAATACAACAAAGCCCCCTAAAAAGCCCAACCCAAACAAGGACCAGCCCAATGAGAAAAGCTTGTGGACAGCCCAAATTAAAAGCCCAAACACAGCCCATCAGCAAACCCTGAAAAAGGAGTTGAAAAGGAAAGGCCCACAAAGCAAATTAGCACAAGGATTCCACGGAAGACAGCAGCTTCCCGCCCAAGGAGAAGATCAAAACGACGCCATACCCAGCTTGGAGGGAAAGCTGAAAATCACAAAGCAGCAAAAGCACAATTTGAATTCAAATTCAAATTGAAAACAGCCCACGTGGTGCCTGCCAAGCCGACTAACAACTCCCAATGAAAGGAAGTCTGTCACACGCCACAACTTCTCAGCCCAAAAAGAAGAAAACGGAAAGGCAACCCCCCAATGAGCTGACAGCACACTCAACCGCCAGCCACCTTTCTACCAAGACCAAAAGTGAAGTCTGCAGCACACACACAACCAAACAGCAGCGCCGAAAAGCAACTCTGACAAGGTAACTTTGCCATCTTCCACACGCTACACACCAGCATTGCAAAACAATAGGGAACCGGGAAAGACAGCTACAACACGTCATCCATCTTGCAGCCAATCAGGAGGATACAAACCTAAAAGAAGAGAGCAAGCTGACAAGCCATCCCCCCCAAGATAGCCAGTTGGATAGCACAGCTGACTCAGCAGCTGACACAGCAAAAAACTTGGACAACACACTGACGGGCCATAAATTCAAGCAGACCGGAGGCATCTTCCTCAAAATGAACCGAGCATTTACACCAAACTGGATCAAGATCATCACCCAAAACGCAGATTATGGTGGTCCTTTTCACGGAAATGGAAGATGGTATAGAACAATACCTGGAATTTACGAAAAAGATTGCACACCGATAATCGTTTCGAATGAAATACATGATTATGACGCTCCTCCCAGATTAAGTATACTGTAATACCTAATGAAATCTGCCTTAACCTGGTTTCCATGTTATGGCCTCCCGTGTTGAGCTCACGAAGCACGCTACTTAAAGACATCATCTGTTGATTAATCCTCAGCCAGGACTTGATAAAATTCCAAAGCTGCGCTGACCAATGACATTCAAAAAATAGGTGCCGATGCGATTCATTATCCTGAGAGCAAAGGAGACAGATAGGATCTGGGGACATGAACTGAAGATGATCTTTTGTTCGGAGCTTTCCCAATACAGCTAGCCAGAGAATAAAATTATATCTTGGCATAGACCAAGTATCCCAAACAACCCGAAGCCAATTAACTTCATTTCCACGAATCCTGAAATAATCATAGGCATTCCTTGTGAATTTATCATTGCTATCCCAGCTTCTGACCAAGCTAATGGCTGCACCCTGAGTGCCACACTCATCCAAAATATGATTTTTTAGGAGCAGTATGGCTTTCCAAAGTGGAGAAGAAGTTTTAGGCGCCTGCGCAGCCCATATAGAGGAGGAAACAAGGTAAACATGATGCACCCATTGAATCCAGATGGAGTCCGCTTTTAGGTGAATATTCCAGATATGACTAGCTAAGACAGATTTGCTTCTGGCTTTCAGCTCCAAGAGCCCCAACCCCCCTTCACTCTTCGGAAGACAGACTTGCTTCCAAGCCACCAAAGCAGTTTTTTTCCCTATGCTCCCCGACCACAAGAAACTCCTGCAAATACTGATAATACGAGATAATACAACCCTCGGGATAGGAAAAATACCAACCCAAAATTGAACCATCCCATTCAGCACGGATCGCAGTAGCTCCAACCTCCCCGTATAAGTAAGGAATTTACCCATCCAGCCCTGAATAGCAGACTCCAGCTTTTGTAAAAGAGGAGTGAATTGGCTTGCCAAAAGCCGATGAGGACTAAGCGGCACTCCCAGGTAGGTAAAGGGAAAAGCCCCTTCAACGAAACCGGTCAGCTGGAGAATATCAGTTTTCATGGTCGGCTTTACTCCTCCAAAATAGATGGAAGATTTGGAGGGGTTAAGATCAAGACCCGACACTTTACCAAAGGATTGAAGCTGCTGATACATGGTACCCACCGAACTAAGATCTCCCCGGCAAAGCAGCAGAACATCATCAGCAAACGCGAGATGAGTAATGCCAAAAGAATTGCACTTCGGATGAAAGTGAAAACCTGGCAAGCTGGAAGCCTACTTAAGCATTCTGGAAAAATACTCCATGCAGCAAATGAACAGATAAGGTGATAATGGGTCACCTTGCCTGATACCGCTTCGACCCTTGAAGTAGCCATAAAGATTACCATTGACCGCGACCGAGTAGGAGGCTGTGGAGACACACTACATAATCAGATGAACAAAACCAAAAGGAAGCCCAAGCATTCCGAGAATATTCTCCAGAAAATCCCACTGAACCGAGTCAAAGGCTTTCCTGAAGTCAATTTTCATAAGACATTTCGGGGAAGTCCGCTTACGACCATATTCCCTGAGCAATTCTTGGACCAGAAAGATATTATCTGCCATTTTCCGACCACCCAAAAAAGCATTCTGCAATGGGCTAATAATATCCGGCAAAACACGAGCTAGCCTGTCCGATAGAAGCTTAAAGATTACTTTATAGATGACATTACAACAGGAGATCGGCCGGAAATCACTAGGATAAGTGACATTATCAGATTTAGGGATAAGAGCAATGATAGAGTGATTTATCTGCTTAAGCATTCTCCCAGAGATGAAAAAATCCTGAACGGCCAAGACAAAGTCAGTCCCCACAATATCCCACGCTTTTTTGAAGAAAAAAGTAGAGTAACCGTCTGGCCCAGGAGCTTTGTCGTTACCAATACTAAACAAAGCCGCCTTAATGTCATCACCCGAAAAAGGAGCTAAAAGACTCTCATGGGCAGAGGGAGTAAGACACGGACCACACCGAATAACTTCTATGTCCAAAGCATCTGTTTCTTTCATCACACCCAAGAGGTTCTGATAGAATTTAACAAATTCAGCCCCAACCTCTGATTTAGAATTGGTAGGAACTCCACTACTGCTCATAATAGAAGCTACGAACCTCTTTCGCTGCTTCTGACCCATGATAGCGTGAAAGAAACTGGTGCCCCTATCATAATCTTTGAAGTAATCACATTTGAGCTTCTGACTAAAAAACATTTTCTCTGCTGATTTAAGATGGACCAACTTGCTACGCATTTGTCGCTCAATGTCCAAGAGCTGAGAGTTGTCCCTGTCATCCTGCAAAGATTCTTGGAAATGCCGAAGTTCACCTTCCATACTAGTAACCCTCTCTGAAATGTGACTGAAGTGATGCTTACCCAACTCCTTCAGCAGCAATTTTAACCTCTTCAGTTTAGAGCACAAAACAAACATCGGTGAGCCATAAACCTCCAGATTCCACGAAGCAACCGTCAAGTCAATGAAATTCTCATGCAGACCCCACATATTGAAGAATTTGAAACACCGTCGCCCAATGGCAGGACTACTACCAAGCCTAATAATAGCCGGAGAATGATCTGAAAAAGGACCCGGGGGATCATAATGGACCTGAAGAGCACACTGAATAGAGGACCAAGCGTGGTTCACCAGAACTCTATCAATCTTTGTCTAGATCCTGCCATTAGACCAAGTGAAATGACTGCCTGAATAGTTAACATCAGCCAGGCCCAAGTCAGAACAGCAATGAAAAAAATCTGAAGTTTCATAACCAGTCACAGGCTCTCCATTGTGCTTATCCGCCGGAGACATAACAGCATTGAAATCACCAAGAATCATCCAAGGAGTACACGAGTCCCAACATCTAAGATCATTCCAAACAGCCCGACGAGCAACAACCGTATTAAAACCATAAACAAAAGTAGCTTTGAAACTGACTTGATGGACCAGACTACAGATGGAGACATGAAGACCCTGCGCTGAACTAGCAATTAAATCCACCGAGACAGAGGACGGGTTCCAGAACACGATGACCCGAGCAAAAGTACCCGCCACTTCAGCATTGGACAAAAACTTCCAATTCTTCAGACGAAACTTCTGCATATTAGCAACCTTGGCCGCAGAAAACTTAGACTCCAACAAACCAAAAACATCCACACCTTTCTTCCTGATGAGGTTAACAATCTCATGCTGCTTTAGAGGACTATTAAGCCCCCTGATATTCTAGCAGTAGATTAACATAAATGCACCGGGGCTAAGGCCTTCAGCCCTTTGCTCCTAGGAAGAACACCTGATCGCCGAATACCACTCCGCGTGGTCACACCACATAACGGGTCAACATCTATGCCCACCAAACAAACTGGATCCCCCAAACTAGACACAACAACTGCATTATCATTAGCCACTTTAGATTTCCCATTTCTTCTTTTAACCACCGTCCACTCACCGGCATCAGTTTCCATTTGCATTGGATCAACCCGCTGCTCATCAAGAGACTCATTCAAAGAAGAAGAAACTTGCATATCATTAGGCCGAGACTGCTCCTCACAATTAGTTGGCCGAGAGGCCTCTTCATGAGTCAAAGGTCGAGAGGGCTCATCACTCAATTGCTGCTCAATCGGCTTCACCTGATCAGGAAGCACTTTTTTAACCGGAACCCACCGTTTCACTAAACCTTTCTCAACTGCCGAAACTACTTTGGTTGTCATGAAAGCTGAAGCCACTTTCTTATCAAACGAGTGCGGACAAAGAGAAGTGTTATGGCCAATAACTCTACAATGCTTGCAAAATCTCGGCAAAGTTTCATAAACAATTTTCTGATTCAAAGATGCACCATTAGGCAGCGCAAGGCTCACATAATGTTTAAGATCAGCAAGCAAATCAATCTCCACAAGGATTCGAGCAAATGAAAGGCGGGACATAGAAGACTTTAATACATCACACTGAACAGGCTTTCCAAGAACACTCCCAATCTTA